>PVKZ01003662.1:0-120057 GCA_004027375.1 Macroglossus sobrinus | reverse complement strand
GGGTGCAGAGACAGTATTAGAAATAGGCAGAGGCTCTACTTTGGGTGGTCTTGCACTATCTCAGAAAGGTGGGGGTCGGGGAGGGCTACTTAGCTCAGGGAGAGATGCTGGACTCACGTGTGCCAACACAAGTCTGTGCTAATTTAGTGCCCCAAGTTTCCAGGTGACTTTGCAAAGTGTTTTTCAGGGAAATATAAATAAATAAGGAGCTGCCCTTATTTTTGGATTTGGTCAAGAAGGAAGACTTTTGAAATAGCCCTTTTTTGGACTACTAGATAAGCCTGTAGTTAAAACACAAAAATCTGTGGCCATCCAACATTTGGGGACAAGGACCCTTAGAAGACCACAATCCCATCTCCCTGGGGTGGTCAGTCGAGCCTTCCAGAAGGCCCTACCCCAATCTTTTTTTCTGGCCCATTCGATCTTGCCAATGAAACAAAGCTGCCCTCGACCTCCCTCAGATCGCATTCTCCTCTCTCATTTGTTTCTGACATCTTCCTATTTTAAAACATGGACATTTGCCCACACTGTCCTTCTCGCTCCCTCCCCCACCTTCCTCACACACAGGCTCACACTCAAGCTCACACTGATGCAGGAGCAGCACGGACTTGAGAACTGACATTTAAGGTGGGGAAAGTCAACGGAGAGGAGAACTCGATTTTAAACATTTTGGAAGGGGTGGGAAGAGTCAAATTAGAGGCAGGTCGGGAGAAACCCCTGGCTGCAGGATCCCTCGACAACCCCACCGAGTCAGCACCATTGAAAGATGGTTTTGTTTGTTTGTATGTTTGTTTGTTTGTTTGTTTATTACTTTCGATGTAGCAAAGGTTCACAGCCAGGCGGTGATGGAGAGGTCACCCTTGGATCGGGCGCCCTTTTTCTCTGTACTGGGTTTACCTTCCACCCTTAAAGCTTTTAGCAAAATAAAACTAGAAGCTGGATCTCGAATTCCCCCACATGATAAACCTAAGTGGCAGACAATTAAGATATCTTCTTTAAAAGGCGCCCCCTTGAAGCGCAAAGAAGGAGCCTCTATGGGCGCCGGCCACCTTCCCAGCCTAATCCGTGAGAAGGCGAGTGAAAGCGCCTCCCATTATTCCAGCCCCAGGACCATCTGACGCTGGGGATAGGATTTGTTTCCTGGAAGAAGGAGAAGAGAGAGAGAGAGACAGAGAAGGGGGGTGGGGGGAGGACGCTGGGAAATAAAATCATTCCTTAGTTTCTTAGTGTCTTAATCAGTGAGGCGGAAAACAAGCAAGAAAAGATAGCAACCCGGTTGCGGCACCTTTTCAGCTCGGGAGCGCGGATCAAAACATTGTAGCATCTGTTGAAAAAGAGACTGACTAAATCCTATAGAGGGCCTGTGTATTATGGGGGTGAGGGGGGAGGGGAGGAGATAAGAAAAAGTGTCTCCGTGATCCCTAAAACCACCAAATCGCTGGAGAATTGGGGCTGGATAGAGTTGTCTCTTGTTGTCAGCCCACGTCGTCACGATTTTATTCACTGCGGTGTGGCATTGATCAGATGGAAACCATATTTGTCTCCCTCTGAGACCTAACCTCGCCTTATGCTTTCGGAGTAATGGACTCTTTAAAAATCCCCAAAACAGCTTCCCGGCCTGGGAGAGGCGGCTAGGGAGGGAGGGGGCCCTTCTTAGCGCCAAAAGGTCTGAGGATTCCCGGGCCCTGCCCGCCCAAGCTGGGCACCAGCGCCCCGCGGCGCCCACGCGAGGCTCCCACGCTGGGCGCGCACCGCACATGCTCGCCACGCAGCGGGGGCGGCGGCCCATGCCCGCGAGGAGGCATTGAGCCGGGTTTTTCGCGGGCGGAGTGGAGACTGGGCAGTTCGTGAGGCCGAAAAGTTCGAAGCCCCTGAATGAGCGCCACCTCCTGCCCCAACCTTCACCAGCAGGCCCGTGCAGTTAGGCTCTCGCCTCCTGCCCTCACGCTCCTGGGACGAAAAGCTGCCCGATCCCACGCAGCCTCTGCTGGAAGCCGTGAGGCTGGCAAAGCTGCAGTCCTCGGCTTCTGTCCGGGCTCGGGGAAGCAGGAGGGGGTTGTCCATACTCCAGACCCCAAGCTACTACTATGAGCCCTCGCACGGAGAGGGCTAGGACGTGGAGGCTTGGGGTTTAGCCCTCCCAGCCACTGTGCCCCATGCACTCCCCAAGGCTTCTCGGACCCAGTCAGCTAGACACCACGCGGGAAGAGTCACCCCGGACTCAGATTGCTGGGGCTGGAGGGCGGGCGCTGGGGAGTGCGAAGTGCAGTGTCACTTGGGTGTGTCCAGGATGTGTCTGTGAAATCCTATAGTTTCAAAGGGTAGGTGAGGGTGTGGGGGTCTACACTCAGCCTGTCATTCCCTTTTCCTCATCAGAGGCTGGAGTGGCCCTAGGCCTGTGGCCCTGTTGGAGTCAGCACCTTCTCAGGCTCGCCCAAACTGTCCCAGGAGGCCTCGGTTTGGGGCGGCTGAGCAGGCGGGCGGGTTCGCCCAGGGGAGCCCAGGCCCAGCGGGTCAGGAGGCCTCTGCCCACGAGCAGCCACGCTGGGAAACCCAGGGCGAGCGCTTTGCTCCCTATCTTCCCAGTGTCCGTCCTATATTGTTTTCTGCTCTTAAAACTGACATGTCTAATTGGCAATTGGTGCCGAATCGTGTCCAGAGGTCTCTTGTGGAACATTTCTACAGCTGTCTCCTTCAACTAGACGCTTATTCATGTCGCCTTAATGAGAAACAAAACGTTCTCTAATGAGCAATTACAGAGCGACAGGATTGTTCCCATAACAAATTCTTGCGAGTGACAGAAGCATCCTTTGTACCAGATATTTCGCATACTGTTACCGATTTTCCCTTCTCTAGCCTGTCTCCGTGGAGGCGTAGGGCACGGGAGCGGGTCCGAGAGCGCAAGGACTCGCGGGCAGCCCCATCAGCGTCCCCTGCGCTGCCACCCCCCACCGGAGGCCCCCAGGCTTCATCGTGCTCCAGGGAGTGAGACGCCACATCCCATTATCCCGCATATTATCTCCTTGTCACAAGGACAACAAATACCGATTAATCTTCAGAGTAAACTGTTTCCTATTCTTGACCAAGCTACCTCGGTGTACTGGGGAGGGTAGAGCCAACAAGCCCCATCACACCCTTATCTGCTCCTCTTCCTCCATCCCTTCTCAGGGATCCTGGGATGGTCCAGATCCCATCTCTCCTCTCAGCCCCAGCATCTCACAAGCCCGCTCACAGTATCTTCACTCCACCCTTCTAAGCAGTCACCACCCACAGAGAGTGAGAACTAGGGGTCCAGCAGGGTGGAGGGGGTAAGAGTAGAGATGGTGGGGGGTTGTTTTAGTTGGGACACCACCACTTCCAGTGTCCCAACATCCACGGGGCGCTGCATCTCTCTGCTTACCTTCTCTCATATGCACCCTACTCATAGTAGCACTCATAGTAGCATAATTTGTCAATTATGGCAAAAAAGCAAAATGATACAATTGTGTTTACCTCGCAATCTGTCAATGTGTTAACTTGTCACACTTCTACAGCAAGGGGGCTCTCCGTGCATTTTAATGGCAAATTTGAATAGGATACCACGCAGCTAGCTCTTATACACACACACTCCTGCATAACACTCGCACACACACCAGCCACATTCATACCACTCCTGTTATATACAACCCACACCAGCCACATTCATACCATTCCTGTTATATACAACCCAAGCACTTCCAGGCCAACCAGAGAGTTGAACAAACATCACCTACATACAGTGCAAGCCAATATACCCCAAGGCTTTGAAGAGTCCCCCCTACTACACTATCTAAGCAGAGAGGCTGAGAGAGGGAAGGTTTGGGGGAGAATTGAATTGGCTGCATATACAGAGAGTTTAGATGATGGATACTTGGATTTTTACCTTGGGTAGGTTGCCCTGGCACCGAAGTCCCCGGATACCAACCCGGGCGGGTACCCCAGCTTCCGGTCTGCCCATTCAACATCCTTAGTTTATCATACATGCCGTCTGCGCCCATCTGTTGCTTTTCGCTAGCCAGGTTGCGAAGAACTCTGTTTATTGATGACACCTGCAAATCAAACCAAAATCAAACCAAATGGTAGTGTCTCCTGAAGACAGGGTCGTCCTGTATTAAGTCCCCTTCTTAGCACTACCACCCCCTTAAAAAATTCTTAACATGTTTTTAAAAGAACTCCCAGCCATCCTGGGACAGTGGGTGGATTTACAGGGACATCGTGGACAGAATGACAGCCATCACTTTGGGCATGGAAACTGGGTTGGGTCTGAATTAGAGAAGGCAAGGTGGTCATTCACCGTTGCTCAGTGTCTCTGGTGACCTAACTCACATGGCTGCTTTGCTTTGTTAAAAGATTTCCAAATATATATATTTAGACTTGGTTTAGAGCTTTTTTTCCACTTTATTTGTTTTATATTACAGCGGAAATGGATGTTTGACACCTGAAGGAAGGTTCAGGCAAGCGGATTTGGAAGAGGTTAAAATCTGGTTTTTGTTTTCATTTTCCTTCTTGATTCAAGTCCCTTTCCCTGGATGCCTCTGCCCTCTACTTTGCAGCATGCAAATAAGGTGAACAACTCCCCCCACTTGACTCCCATTTTACAGAAAGTCAAAAAAAGGTCAAGAGGCTCCTCTCAACAGCCCCAGATACAGGAGACGCACATAAAGCAGGGAGGAGGTAAAGACACAAGGACAGCAGTAGCGGGGAGAGTAGGAGGAAGTGAAGAAAGTATGGTAAAGAGGACAGCATAGAACTTGGGGAGGGGGTGCTCTCAGTGAACTTACACTTGGTATGTTATCGTTGGTACAGACCCCCTCGGACAGTAATCTGTCTCGGATTTCCCAAGCAAAGATGGACGGGCACTCCCGCTTATACTGGGCTATTTTGCTTACAACTTCTGGAGTCGCTACTCTTGGCTTACTACCACCGATTGCCCTGGGTCTGATGGAGCCAGTCTCGTAATACCTGCCCAGAATTTTACTCACACATCCATTGGACACCTGCATAGGGGAAGTGGACAGAAAACCACATTATTAATAATTTCAAGACAAAAATAAAATTGTTTAAGTATGCATTAAACAATGACAAGCTTACGTTTTGATTGTCCAGCACTTGGACTTTTGCATCTGCATGGGTCTATAACACAAAAATATACCTTCAATGGTATGAGAACTTACTGTAGAGAGCTTTTTTTAAAATTACATTTGTAGCCCTAAAAACTACAAATATGATGATACTTTAAAACAGTTTGAACTAAAAAAAAAAAACTAATTTAAAAATTTTTTTAAAAAAATTGTTTTCTTAAACATTGGCTGAAGATGCATCAAAACGAAGTCAGATTATTTTTTTGTGCTGATCTTGCATAAAGCGGTGCTATGTTTTAATAAGCAAAAGGGGACAATAAACTGAATTTTAACTTATATTTCCTTTAAAAATATACCCAATTGAGTAAATGTGACTTAGGGAGGAAGGTAAATAGCATCTGCATTTTTAAAATCAATAGATATTCTTCATGAAGACGAGAATGCAAACAAATCTCTTGAAATCTGAGTTAAGCATAGAATAAGAGAGAAGGGGAAATTATGCTGGTTTTGTAAAACTCAGCTTATTTTATAGTTCACAGACTGTTACCACAATTAAGGTTTTTACCAAAAGAAAGGAGAAAGGTTTTGTTTTAATTCACACACATTTTTTTTTTCCTTAAGCAGATGAGTTATCTTATGTGACTGACCCACGTTGAAAGAGATAGGGAAGGATGGTGGAAGGAGAGGGGAAAGTGGGAAGACAGGGGAGTGGGGTGGGGACTGGGGTGGGTGGGTGAGGGTGGGGGGTCCATAATTAGCAGCGTTTACAGTAAGAAATGAAGAGAGGGCGTTGAGAGTGGAGGGCCGCGGGGGCGGCGAGTGGGGCGGCGCCGGGAGGATCACCTGCAGAATTCGGGAAATGTCGCACGGCCGGGCCCCGCTGTGAGCTAGCTCTACGATCTTCTGCCGGGTGGAGTCCGGCAGTGGCCGCCCGTTGACAAAGACACCACCGAGCTGATTCACTCCGCTGTGACCTGAGGAAAGGGAGGCGAGGCGAGGAGAAGGAGTAAAGAGAAAGAGGAGGATCCTCGGAGGAAACAACCACAGTGCATCCTCAGCTCCCGGCCAACCCCTGCCAACCTCGGTGATCAGGTCCCTGCTATGGATCAAGAAACAACAGGACCACGCAGCCATGCGGGGCATCGGACAGCCCAGCCCAAAACACAGCCGTGCTCTTGCCCACTGGACTGCAGAAGCACCAAACAGGTAGACACATGCCGACGAGCAAGAACACACGTACCTCCCTACTGCCATCACCCCAGCAGTGCCCCCCGCCGACTGCCCCTCTTCATAAACACCCCAGCCAGCCTCTGAACCGACAAAGTGCAAACAATTGCCTCTAAAAACATCCTCCCAAAGATCTCTCCTGAGTGTCATGGCAAACCGTGGCTCTACAGAACCCACACTGACTCTCCAAGCTCCCTGCATTGTTGGAACTGTGAGAGCAAGTCCCAGAGCCCGTCAGCGCTCCCGTGCACGCTCGAGTCCAGAAACGTTTGTTGTCACACTCCAAACTCTGGCGAAGGCGCCGCACACGCACTGGGGTTAAAAACGCATATGTAGAAGAGAAGGGGAAGGAGTGGAGAAGCACTAGAACAGCAAATCTATGGCCAGTGAACCCCAACCTAGGTTTCGGCGCTTCCACTGCGGGCGTGAGGGTCAGAGCCCCAGATATGCTCCAACCACAAAGTAGTCCGGCTGCCGCCGTGGGGCCGGAGCTGTGAGTCTGCTCCGCAGCCGCCACAGCTCGCTTTACTCCCGCTGCTGATCTCGGCCCTCCCCACAGCCAAGGACAGATATTGGCAAAACTCAAAAAGCAAAAAGGAACAGACCACACCACAGTGCCCCCCCCCATCCCTCTTTTACCTGATCTCACAACCTCGCCCCGTTGTCTAATCTTAGAGAATAGGAAGTAGTTAACACCTCTCTGTAGCTCCCTCCCCAGAAACCACAGGCTCACAAATATAGCCAACTGCCAGTTTCCACTTTGTTAAAAATCTCCAACCTGCAGCCCCGGCTCTAGAGAGCAGCCCTTCCAGGAGAAGACGTGGCTCCCTGCTCAGCGCTCTTCTCTCCTCTCCTCTCTTCTCCTTGGAGCCTCTGACAAATTGACTCCAGGAGCTTGAGCTTCTTAGCAATAAATAAGCTCCAAATATAGAAGAGGGGGGAAAATATGATGAGCCTCTCTGACATTTGTCTTTAAAATAAAACTAGCTGCACGTCAAGTTTGAGCTTAATTTCTGGAAATAGGCGGAAGTCGCTCCGGATCATGCATGGAAGGCTAATTGAAAAGATCAGTCGGGGCGCTTGTGGCAGCCTTGTCACTTTGTGACAGTGCTCCGCTCCGGGAAATTGCATCGTCACGACAAACGGGACCGTGATAAAACGACCCTTTCCGTCCCTATTTGTAGATCACTCAGACGAGATTGAACTGCACTTGTTTCCCCTTCAAGGGGAGTCGCGTTTTCAGGGTAGCCAAAGGCTTGGGGCGGAGGGGGCCCTCACTGACAAGAGGGGGGGCCGGAGCCTCAACTCGATGAGAAGTGACAGGCGTTTGGGGGATCTCAGCTCCGGCCGGCCCAGCGCGAGCAGGGACATCGCAGGGACATTGCTTCTCCAACAGAGCAAGGCCTAGTCCGCGCTTCTGGTTTCTCCTAAATTCCCCTTAATGCCTTCTTTGCCTCGCTGGACCCATCTGCCACTCCAGCTACGGAGCCTCCCCTTTGTGCAAAGTGAGCCTTCTGGGAAAGAGAAAGGCTCTCCCAGAGAGAGACCGAGAAAGACTTTCCAAACTTCACGCACGGCCTCAATTCCCAATCTACGAATGCCAAGGCGTGTGAAGCCGCCTTAATCCTAGACCTTCCTCCTTCTTTCCCCACCTATTGCAAAAAAAAAAATAATGCGCCCGCCTTATTTTTTGCAGAAGCCTTGCCCAGAAGACGTCAGGGCCAGGTCTGCCCCAGCCAGCATCGAAATGGCAGCGAGGAAACGCTGCTCTAAGTTCCTCTTCAGAGGTTAAGCCTCAATCATTGTGTCCCTTCCCTAGGGACGGCTGGCGCTCTCGCCCAGTGGCGATGATTATGCGCCTAGAATTCTACCGCGAAGCATCTAATAGGAAAACATATGGTGTCAATTTGGATGCTCTGCACCTCACGCACACCCGGGAGTGAGCGGCACAAAGCCCTGCGGGCCGGCCTGCGACCCCGCGCCCCTCAGGGCCAGCCAGCCAGGCCGCAGCGGCAAACGCTCAGCGCTGCGTGCCCCAGTACCCCAGCCAAGCCGCCCGAGGGCCTGCGGCTGGGGAGCCTGAGCTGCAGAGGGAGACCCCAGCAGCCAAAAGGAGTATCAAGAAGAGTACCTCCCAGGCCAAGCCCTGAGGCCTGGCAGGTTCTGCACAACGAACCTGCCTTAAAGCTCACTATCTTTGCGCCCTCTCCAGAGCTCCGTGCCTACCAGCCTCGGAAGAACCGGGAAGCGGCTGGCGCTTCCTGGATCGATACATCGGGCACTAGGGACTCTAAGTCTTCAGTTCGGCAAGAGAAGATCGCTAGAAGACTTAGGCCTTTCTGCATTCCTACTACAGCTGAGCCCTTAAATCGCGTCCAGACTAAGCACCTAAAAACCCAGCGAAGTTTCACTGGGCCTCCAGGCTCCCAGGCCTGGGCTCCAAACTAGCCCTGTCACATACCAATATGCACGGACTGGGCGGGAAGGTGGTCCGGAGGCTCAAGGGGCCTGGGCAGAGGGAGCACTGGAGCCCTGGAATCAAAGGTATTGCGGGGGAGGAACAACCAGGACCCATACAGTTGCAGCGATCAGGGCACCGCTTTTCCAACTCCTTGGTTCGACCCCCCCACTCTCTTCCCAGCCCAGTAAACCTGCTCTCGCCAGCACCCTGTAACAGCCCCATGGTTCCAATTTACCATTTTCACCCACCGCAGGCTGGGGCCCTTGCCTTCTAGGCCCACGGCCGGAGTAGGGAGGGGAGGAGCTACCCTGAGAGTGCCTGGAGGAGGGGAGCACCCCCACCTCGCCTGGCCGGTGGAGACGTTCAGCCTTGGCTAAGCCCAAAGGGGCCTCCTTCTCCTCTCTGGCAACTAGAACAAGCCTCCGCCCCTCCCTGTTCAGCCCAGCCCCATTCTCTGGGGTCAGAGCCCGGGCAGGGGCAGGGAGGGGGTGTGTGTTACAGGATTTGGGGGGATGGGGTTTCTCTACCTAAACTTAGCAAACTAAAGCAGGCGGTTCTGAGCGGCCCAGCCCCTGTTCTTCCAGGAGCCAAAACAGCAGTGCAAACGCCCTCCCCTCTCAGGTTGCCGGATGCAGAGGGGGGGCACAGCTGCCTCAGGTCCCCAGGCTTTTCCCCCCGCACGAGGGATCTGGCAAGTTCAGAGACCACAAACCTCTGCACCCTCCCCTGACTCGCCAGTCCCGGCATTCCCCAGCCTGGTCAGAGAAAGACCAGAAGCACTTACTGTTCTGCATGCTGGTGCTGGCTGGGGACCGCAGGATCCCACTGGGCTTGAATATGGGGCTCTGTTAGCAAGAATACAGGCATTAATCCTGGGCCCACACCTGGTAGGCCTACCTCCCCATCAGAGGATGACTTGGAGCCAGGAAGGAGAATGCCCCTTCTTTATGAAATGATCCACTCAATCACTTTGGGCGATTTGAGGGTCATCCAGCTCTGCCCTCCAGTGCATGCAAAATCTACAAATAAAATACTTTAATATTTCCAATCTGTGTTCCCCAAATCCCTAAGTAGTTAACTCTTTAATCAGGAGAAAGGATGGCTGGATTTTGTCTTTTTTTCTTCCCTCCAAACAACAATGAAAAAGCATTCTGACTCTTCAGGGTTTTAGGGCCCAAAGTGGCTTCCGAGCCACCACAGAACTTGCCTGAAATCTGGGATGTCTGTCCACTCTTATAATAAAAGGTCTCACACATCTGCGCACCCCTAGTTAAAGTCTTCCCCCTAAGATAAAACAGAAGGAGAGAAAGGTATGTCAAATTGTGGCTCAGAAGCATAGGCCCATGGACTCTGAGCCACACTCTCAGAAAAGCAAATAAAAACAAAAAAAAAATACATATTTAAAGGACTCAAACTGCCATAAAACCCTAAATTCCAGAGTTGCACCCACATCTTTAGCGGCCTCTCCCGCAGAAGTCACAACCTTTTAGAAGTGGCTGCTCTGGCCTGGCTTGGGAGAATTATAGAATCTGAAAAGTAGGGGTCCCATTTTGCAAAAATATCAAGAACCAGGGAAAGGAAAAGGGGAGAATAAGAGAAATGGTGGGGTAAAGAGTAGAGGCCCAAGACCAATACTTGAAGTTTAGAGGTGAGGGGAAGGGGACCTCGGAACTTCAGGGCACCCGCGGGTGCAGACTGGGGCTGATGAGGACTGCAAAGCTGCTCTTCCTCTTTAAGGAATTTCACCACCTGAGCTGCCCCAGGGCACCCAGAACCCAATTCTCTGGTTACCCCTTAAATTTCACTGTCCCCTTCAAAGCTTCCCAGGCAGGTCCCCACTCCACCCATCTCACAGCCATCCCGGGACTTTGAATGTGGTGAGCTCAACTTTTCCCCCCCAAGCCTCACTTATTGTGATTAACTTCTCTTTTGGTGTTTAGATCTTCCTCCCTTTTACTGTACTGTGACACGCTGTCTACCTCGCCTCACTGCTTTAAAAAGTACGAACAGGAGGGGGTGAGCGTGGTCGACAAAGCCTACAGACAGCGAACAATGGCTTCTATTCTCCAGCTCTCCCCAAACCCAAAGAGCAAAATCGAGTCTCCCTAACCAGCAACACAGATTCCAACCACACGTACAAACAACCCACCAACTCACAAAAGGAACAGAAGGACAGTTCTAGCTTTATAAGTCCCGACCTAGTGCGTGTCCCCCAAGGCTCGCCTTCACCACCCCCTCCTTGCCTTCCCCTAAGAAGAAGGTTCTGGGGGGAGCAATGAGAAAATAGGAAAGTAATTTCTTGTTATAAATATCTGGAGGTAATCGTGTTACTGGTGTGAGTTGTTAGGGGCAGTAAAAAGATACAACAGCTCCGTGGGGAGCTCAATTGGAGAGAGAGAATTACAATAAAGAGACTATTCAAGAGGTTTGCAAAAAAAATAAAAAAGGTAAAATAATTATATAGTCATAGCATTTTTTCTGTTTTAAAAACCAAAATATTCTTTTTCATGTTTTGCTTATTGTGATTATTAATTTTGCCTGCAAGCAAGGAATTCCAAGCAGCACATATTTTCTCTCCAAGGCCATCTATAGTTTAATTTATTAACTAGCTTGGAGGCAGCTTGAATCCACAAAAAATAAACTTTTCCCCAGCTTCTGAATGAAGCCTGGTAAATATTGGAGATGGCAGAGGGCTACCTAGTTCCCCCTAGCTGGGTTAGCTCCCAAGATCCCCCTCCTGTCTCTCAGTCCACATGACCACAGTCCTGCCCCAGTCACGCAGAAATCCCAACTTCAAGCAGAATGAGTCCCTTCTCAAAGTGGGACTCTGAAACTGCAAAGTGGTAGCAGCCAGAGAAGGGGGTAGCGGAATTCCCCTAGAAGGGGTAAAACTTCTTGAACTCCTCTCTATGACCCACGCTACTCAAGCACAACTGAATGCCCACATCCTGGCCGGTCCATTCTTGAGCCATTTTAAAAAATTCAATAGCTGATTCCAGAGAGGACTAATTTTCGAAGCATATGGGAATGTGGAAGCATTTCAAGTTCCAATTCTGCTCCATTCCCACTCCCCCCCCCACACACACACCCCTCAGATAAGATGCTATATAATTACTTAAGTAATTGTTAACGCTTAGTGCAAAAGCAAACCAGGACCTCCACCGTGCACACCAACACCCGGAAGCAGCCATGCAGAGAGGCTAGTCCCCCCCAGCCGCAGCCAGAGCCCCCCAGCTCAGCCTGGGGCTTCCTGCAGCCCTGACCAGGTCCGACAGCCATGGCAGGAACGAAGGAGTCTCCAGACACCTGGAAGTCACCACAGCCTTGGTCCAGTAGGCCACTGGGCTACTGCCTCTCCCATCGCCTGCACAAGCCTCAGCTTTCAAATACTGTTTTTTTTTTTTTTTAATTACTTAATTCTCAAAATCCAACCCCAAACTTCTTAGCTGGGGTGAAGGGGAGAGCTCACTTTCCGCCTTGCCCGCCTCCAGCCAAAGAGTAATTAGCAATTAAGATGACAAAGTTTTACTCTCTAGGGCCAAATAAGATAACAACTAATCAAATTGCCTTCAGACGTTTGCAAAGGTCATCGGCTATAAAAAATGTAATGTCAACGGCGACATCTATTATTTCTCCCCGGTAAACTCGCCAGGCTTTCAAGCTCTTTGCTTTTTATTTAATTTCTGCTCCCATCCCCTCCTTAACCTTCCCAAGTTCGAGTTAAACATCCAGAAAAGCTTAGGGAGCTTTGTAGAGTTTAAGAGAAAAGGATACCACATTCACTTTGTTTTTAAACTTTCTAGAAATCACTCAAGACTGGAGGACCAGGTTTTAGCACTCAAAAAAGAAAGCATTTCCACTTGAAATTCAACTCCATTTCCCCCAATTACACTTGCTAAAATTCAGGGCTATTATGGTGCAGGGAGACTGAGAAAATCTACACAAGGAAAGAGGCAACAACTTTATGAACTTTGAAAAGACACTTTTCCTCCTGGGGTCTTAGAATCAATCGGAAAGCTCTCGAATTACTCAGACTAATTAGCTGGGAGAGGATGTGATCAGACGAAGGGGAAAGCCAATGCTTTCATATTGATTTTTTTTTTAAGCCTCACAAAGAAAAAAAAAAAACAGGGGACTTGAATTTTTTTTTAAAAAAAGCAAACCACCTTTCCACTTTCAAACTTTTTGGAACGGCAACACCAGTGCAGCTTTGTCAGAGGAAGACAAGGAAAAATACCCACCAAGCGCTGGGGACTGAAGGACAGGGAAGACCCCAGCTTTCGCAGGGCGAGGGCGAAGGTTGGGGGAAGCCTGGGAAGCAGAGAGTTTTCAAGTTCCGAGCTCTGCGCTCAAGTTGGGGCAATAGCCTGGGGGCTTGATGGAAGCTGACAATCCTCCTGCTCGGCTCTGAGCTCCCTCGGAGCGCGCGTTCCACCGCTTCGGCCTGGTGGCTTCCTCCCCGGATCCCGCTCACTCGCTCTTTCTCTCTGCCTCCAGCGTGCGATTGCCTTTGCCGATGGACTCTGCTAGGGCTGGCGGCGGGCGCGGTGCCCCTCGGCGCTCGAGTGCCCGCGGACTTCTGTGCCCCGGCGGAGAGCAGCACAAAGCCAGAGGGCGGGCGAGCGGGCGGCAGCGCTGCGAGCCGGCTCTGTCGGCGCCTCCTCGGCGCGCCCGCTCTCTGCGCGCTCGCTGGGCCCTCGGCTGGACAAAGCAGCCGCCGGCGGCTGGTCCCTGCCGCCGTTCCCGGGCCTGGGGCACCGCAGAGCTTCTTCGTCCTCTCCCGCCGGCCAGGAGCATCTGGCGACGCTGGGGCCGGGGGCCGCGGCTTCTGCTGCGCCTGGAGCCTCGGATCTTCCTGCGAGCTCAGCCCGCGTTGGCGCTGGGAGTGAGCCGGCCGCCCGCCCCGAGCCCTGCGCCGCTCCCGCTCGCCGGCCGTCGCCCTCCGACGCGGGCTTTCGCTGGAAGTACAAAGTTTGGGCTCCTGCGTGGAAACTTCTCCGGCCCAACTCTCCCGGCGTAGCAGTGGGGGAGGGGACCGGCGAGAGGGGAGGAAGGAAGGGGGGAGGAAGGGGGAGACCTGCCTGAATATTGCAATAAAAATGAAGCGAGAAGAAAGAAGCGGACTCACCTTTATGAGGCATCCTCTCTCGTCAAAGCTCCTGTCAAGAGTTTTGCTTGGTTGGGGTTTTTTGGCTGTTGTTGCTGCTTAAAGACCACAACGGTTTGAAATGACGGTGTTTTAAAGGAGTTGCTGGCGAGAGTTTTCTCCACAGATGCTGCTGGTTTGGTTTGTGAGAGCAATTCTCAGATCCCTGGGAAGGAGACAGAGATTGACAATAAAATGGGCTGTCAGCGGCTGGAGAGTGAGAGATAAAGAGTGTGGGTGAGAGAAGTGGCTGCAGCCAGCACACCTATGCTGATTGGTGATGGCTCAAGTGTGTTAATGTGTGTGTGCCGGCGCCCGGCCTCGCCTCCACCGCTCCTCACTGGCCCATTAGCGAAGCCTGACCTCTGTCATCATCCTCCAGCAAAACACTTCCTCCTGCGCCTGAACCAGAGCGGGAAATGAGGCCGAGCCACGGTTCGCTTTTCAAACCCACTAATCACTCCGCAACATGCAAATGCATCCCTCGCTCCCACACAAAATATTGCTTTATGCAAAGCAGCGCCGGGGCCTCGCGCCAGCCGATTGGATGTTTCCTCTCCCCGCCTGGTGCAATTGGTCGGTTTGTTTGAATATGAATACACTTGTTTTCGGCTCCGCCGGTGGGTCCCGGCTGCTCTCCCCGGTGCTGGGCCCCCGCGCCCAGGCTCTGGAGCTGGTGCTCGTCGACATCTCTGGGCTCCGAGCGCTCCGGGAGTCAGCGCGGCCCGCACTGTGGCCGCGAACTTGAGAGGTCGAGTTTAGGCCTCAGGACTGAGGGTTCGCGCCCCCACCTCCCTAAGCTGGGCGCGGGACTCCCAACTCTTGGGGGGCGAGGAGGAGAGCAAGTTTCTGCAGCTCTGCGCAGCCCTTTATTGCCAACTCCATCTCAGAGTTGTCGCCCCCTCCCCCGCCTTCCCCTCCCGCCCCTTCCCTACCTCCTCCTGATCGCTGGGTCGCAGAGAACAGCGGTGGCCTCACTCTAGCCCACCTGGCCACTGTGAGGAAGAGAAAGGGGAGTGTGCGGCACTGGGTCCCGACAGCGACACTCGGGCGCAGTCCCGGGCGAAGTCTAGGCCGAGAGGAGGCCTCGGCGCTGGGATCTCGGCGACACCGAGTCGCCTCCTCAATCCAGGCCTCCCGGGCCTGCCCATTCTCCCACCCTCGCTCCGCCGGCCCTTTCTTCTGTTCTTTCTCTTTTCGGAAGCCGCGGTGCGCAGCGGAGCGGAGGCACAGCCGGGCTGGAGAGGCCCGAGCAAACACACCACTTACTTTGTGTACAGAGGGTTCTTGTGAAAAGCCCTGAAGAGTCCTCACCAAACACTCACCAACTTCTCCCACGTGCCATTTGTTGACTAAGTGCGGCAGCTTTTCCAGGCGCCCAAGAGGAGGGGACGCCAGGGGGAGATGAGAGGGGAGGGTGGTGTCAAAGGCCTGGGGTGGAGGAAGATGACCAATGCTGAGAGAGAGAGAGAGAGAGAGAGAGAGAGAGAGAGAGAGAGAGAGAGAGAGAGAGAACGCGCGCGTGTGTATGTATGTGTATGTATGTCCTCGTGCGTGATGTCGCTGTTTCAGCGTGTGTCTGTGTGTGCCACCGGTTATCTGTATATGGTGTGCGTGTCTCTGCAACACGATTCCTTCTCCTGGGTCTGCTCAGTCCACGGAGGCAGCTCCCCATCAGCTGTTGCCAGAAAACCAGGGAGGAAAGTAAGTAAATGGCTTTTCTCTTCTGACCACACACCAAAAGTCCATTTGTTGAATGCCGGACGATTAGGACACACCTCAGTACACTCCAAAGGCGCCCCTCGGCGCCCGCAGATAAGGTGACAGGGGAGGGAGCGGCTGCTTAGTCCTGCGAAATCCCGAGTTCTAGAGGAGTTTGTACGCGGTGGCTGTGGAAAAGGGACTTTGGGGGTGGGGGGACACACCCCAGGACCCAGCAAAGAATGGGGTTGGAAAAGCTCGGGCAGGGAGGCTGAAAAGAATCCACCATCGGGCATACTTGACTCATCTTGACTTGGGAAAAAGTGCTGAAAGTTAGAACTCATCAATGAAGTCTGCCCACCCTGAACTCACCGCTGAGAGGCAGCGCGTTAGCCACCCCTGGGAGCTGGGGCCGTGAAGACACCGCAGGCTGCTATGGGCCGCCGGGCCTAGTGTGGGTCTCACACCGCCGTCCCAAGCCCGGACCCAGTAATGCCGCGACCAAGGAGCTTGGGCAGAGCTCGGGAAAATTGAGGCCTCCCCAGCCGGAGCCAGGGTTGCGGCCGCACACCCAGCGCGGCCCAGAAGCAGTCAGCGCCAGGAGAAAACCCGGGCCAGAAGCGAAGCAGGTGGCGCCCGGAGCCGGGGTCAGCGGCCTCCTCTGACAGATTTCGTAGGACCGCGACTTTCCCGATCCTGAGATGTGGGACAGCGGGCCCAGGTCCCAGATGAACGAGAGTCTGCATTCTTTTTCTCTCCCTTTTTGCTTCTCAAACAAGCATTAAAGAAGCTTGAACTGAAGTCCACTGGGCATAAGCCAGGGGGTGGGGGAAAGGCCCAGAGACACTGTCCGAACTGGAGGTGAATATCATTTTTACAACCTTTCAATTAGCGACCTAATGGATTAACACCTTCTTAAGCTTTGCCTCCGAAAGAAGCAGCCGTAATCTTGTTGCTATTTCCCCCCTGGGCACTGGCTCTTTGAATGGTCTCCTTCTCCCACCCAACGCCAACCCCCATCTCACCTCGGAGAAAAGTTTTAACAACAAAATATCATAAGAGGCGAGAAGCAGGGAGTGAATGCTACTGACGTCATTGGGTGGAGGTGGGGGCTTGGGGAAGGACTCTTGGAAACCCCTCAGCACCAACAAGAAACAAAAAGGACTTGGCTGCTCCTAGTGTGTCAATTTTTTTGGGGGGGGGAGGGGCCTCAGCCCAGAGAGAGGCAGAATTTTCAAAGTTTAAGGAGGGGTGGAGAGCAAGAATTCTTGTTCTTTCTGAGCTAGTTTCAGAGAGGGTGGGGGTGTTGTTCTGACTCGCACCCTCTGCCAAATATCTGTTCTGGGGGCGACACGGCTGGCTGGGGCGGCTGGGACGAAGGTGAAGCACCCTATGGTCAGAGGTGTGAGCAAAACTGAGACAGTTTACAGGTCGCCATTTTAATTGCGGCTTCCACCGAGGCCCATACGCTGCCCGCGAACGCGGGAAGATCGCGCCTTCAGTTTCTGTCTTGCCTTTCTTCCACCTCTCCCTAAGTGCCCCCCATCCTACCCTACCCCTGCCCCTTGGCGCCCAAGCAGGACCGCTCTTCAGCCTGGCCCGGCAGGGGCCTGGGTCATCCCACCCGGTAAGGAGAGGCTGTCTGTCACGCTGAGTCACGTTGGGGGCTCGCCGCTCACTGGAGTGTACCCGGAGCCTCTGGCCACTATTGGTTCGTAAAGTGAGATCAGGCAGCATATCACCCTCAGAGGTCCCAGGCATTCGCGGATGCCCACTCCCCAGGTTTCCGGTCCGGAGGCGGCCTCTGCCAAGGCAAGGACGAGCCCAGCTCGAGGGAGAGATGCTTTCGGCTTCCGGCTTCGGAACCAAGAATCTCCCACTGGTTACACCTCTGAACTGCCGCTTTCCACCGCGAAGCAGAGGCGCAGTGCTGGCACTCTGAGAAGGGTGGAGATGAGTTTTTCTTTGAAGGAGGAAAGTCTTCGCAGACACCTGCATCACCGTGCAGCGCCTCGAGCAGCTCATTCTTTGCTGGCCCTGGGAAGGTGGATTCACTCGAGAGCAGAGCTGGAGAAAAGGGTCAAAGGAGCACGAAAGGCAAAGGCGCCCAGCCCTGTCGCCCAGTTCAGGGCGCCCCCTCCACTCCGGGCCTTTCCCCTTCCTCCTTTCTCTAGCGACATGCAGGTTCCCAGTTCATCCCGCAGCGTCGCACAGCTCAGAGCGCCAGGAAGCCGAGGAGAGCCGGCAGGGTGGCGTCTCCAGGCTGTGGCCACGCTCGGCTGGGGAGAGCTGCGGTGCCTTCACCCTTCTCCGCCTCCTGCCAAATGACCAGTGGGTTCGGTCCTCTTCCATTCTCCTTAGGCGACAAGCGTCTCTCTTTCTCTACCCCTCCCCTCAAATACTTTTTAAAAACCATTGTCCAAGTGGGTTTCCCAGCCAACAGATTCCTGTAGCCCATCAGGTCGGACTCCGGAGACTTGCTTCCCGAACTCCACGTGCGAGTTGTCCAAGATGGGGACCAGGTTTAAAACTTCTGATATGTAGGACATTTGCAGTCAGTGGAACGCTCCGATTTTTGTAAATTGGGTTCCCAGCAAAGTTTGCTTTCAATTTTGTCACCCAGAGTGGTCCCTCATCTCTCCTTTTCCGGTAACCTCCGCCCTCAAGAGGCAAGAGTTCAGCTTCCAACGAAAAGTAAGGCAAGGCTACTTCAGTCCCTTCTCCCTAGAGAATCCCTCTCTAAACGTTTGCCTGTTTTAAAGGCCAGGAACTGAGTCACGCACTTGTCCTGAAGTGGAGCAGGTTACACGCGGGCTGGGAACTGGGGGCTTTGCTGGGGGATTTTGAGGCTGGAGAAGAGGGAGGGAGCAAATGTCATGGCTAGTTCGCTGGAGCAGCCAGGGAACCGGAGCTAAGAGTATCCTGACGGGCTCTTAAAATGACATTGATTGGGACAAGCTGTTCCCCACCCCAGTAAGAGTTAATCTGCCTGTTAATCAAGGCACTAAGGGGCTCAATGCGAGTTTTATTAGCCATTGGAGAACAGAGGCAGCAGTGAGGGATCAAAAGCAGGGATCCTAGATATTTGTCAGCGCGGTCACCAAAAAGAAAAAAAAAAGTATTTTCAATTAGAGAACAATTCGGCGCTTCTCATCATCACTTCCTAACTCTGTTTTACAGATGGTGACTTAGAAACCTGGCTAGCGGGAAAAACCGATGCCCGAGGGCAGCCATGGGGCTAGAGGCAGGGGGAGGAGCTGCGGGTTTGACTCCCCGAGTTCGGCCAGGGAGAGTTTAAGAATTCTCAGCCTGGGCCCCTGAAGCCTTAGATTCTTCCCAAGAGGAAAGAGAATAAAAATAAATAAATAAAACAACAAATAACACCACTAATATCAGCATCCATCCTTCCCGGTCAGCTCCCCACTGCTCACGCCAGGCTTCGGGCGCCAGGTGGTGTCTGGCCCCCGCGGACCGCAGTCCGGGCCCGACCGAAAGTTTGCAAAGCGATTGGGACTCTCCCTCCATTTCTCTCGCGCTGCCCCCTTCCTCCTTGGAGGGGCGTTAGATTCCCTCCAACTTCCTTTCAAAATCTAAAATAAATAAATAAATAAATAAACGCCAGGCCCTGGGGAAATTTGAATAGTAGCTCATTCAATAATTCAAATTATATGAAAGGGTCCGAGGGGGAAAAAAAAAGACCAGCCAACCACATACACCCTCGGATTAAGGAGGGCACAGGAGTGAGAAGGCGACAGAGGAGGTCCCTGGCTTGCCCTGGGCGCGGGGCGATGACTCTGGTCAGAGGTAATTATGTCACTGCGTTTTCTCGCTGTGACAGCCGAATAAACACAATCCCCAGTAAACATCTCTAATGAGGGAGGAGGCCCGAGGATGGCTGGGTTTGATTTATGACTAAAGGAGAAGGTCCACTTCCCACAGCGAAGTGGGCAACCTGCTCGCCCCTCAGCTCCGGAAAGGAAACCGAGGAGGAAAGGACCCAGATTCAGGTAAGGGGCTCCGCGGGGTGCGACTACTCTCTCGTCACTTCTCTCTCGTTCCCCTCTTTGCCTGGTAGGGTGGGCAGGGGGCGGCCACCGCTCGGAGTTGGGCAGTGGTCCCAAGCACCTGTCATAGGTATGCCTGATATACAAACGCCCTCCAAAAATGACCCCCAAAAGGTCTAGAGAGGGGGCGCCAGGAGCACGAGTGGTGAGCCCGGGCCTGACTTAGAGGCCTCCCCAAGTCTCTGGTGGGTGCTCCTGTGCTCCGGCGTTTCCGGCCGCTTTGGGCTGACCTCCTGGGACTTCCATCAAGTTTGGGGTCCTCCCTTCCCTGACCCACTTTGGAGAAACTTCTGGCACCCGGCTTGGGCCGTCGGGGGCAGGAGAGCCGCGGGTGCTGCTCTCCCCGGCACGAGGCGGCCAGGTTCTCCTGGCGCCCACAGACTTTCCGCCCAGGCAGCGAGAGCAGCGCCCGCGGTAACCCGAGCCCGTGTTCTAGCTCAGTGAGAATCGCTAATTATTAGGTCTTCCGAAGTGAAGCTCAAATCACACGCTGGGGTTTACGCGCTGCCCAGCTCTGCTGGCAGCATTCTTTAGTCCTCAGCTCCTTTCTGAGAAACGAACTCCCATCTCTACGACTTTGTTTCTGTCCGGCAATCTACACTTTGCAACCGCGGGAAACTTTTGCGGCACTTCTCCAGACCCGCGGCGGGGCGTCTCCACGCGTTCCGGGCGCGGGTGGGGACTTCTCCACGCGTGAATATTGTTAACTACGATTCGGGGGAGTTCTGGGTGCAAACTACATCCCCCCTTCCTACATTTCTCACGGTCGCGAACAGCTTCTCCAGCTAGCAGTAGCAAGCAGATCCCCATTCCCCTCTCCCGGTACTTCCCCTCCCCCCATCCCAGCTCAGCACCCGTCTGGAAGTCCACTCTGGGGACTGGAACATTTTGCTACTTTTGCAGAAGAGGACTCTAGGCAAAGACAAGACACCCCCTCCTCCTTTATCCGATTCCGCCCCTTTTACTCCCCTCTATCTTTGTAAGCCTCTTTTTAAAGGCAAAAAGCAAGCCCCCGGGCTACGTGGGGCGGGCTTGAATTCACTGGCACGGGTCGCGGGCAGCGGAGAGGCGGCGCGGGCCCCGAGCAGGGCCGGGGCGGGAGCCCGGGCGGTTACCTGGGAGCGGAGGGCGGGGAGGCAGGTGAGCCTGGCGGCGCCGGTTCCCACACTTCTCACCGCCGCTCGGCAGGGGAAGTGGCAGATCTGACAGCCGCGTTCTACGCGAGGACCTGCCCCAGAGTTTAAATGTCAATGATAAGAAAAGAGGGTGCTCAGGCAAGCGCTAACTTTCCTTAATATCCATGCCAGCGCGGTTCTCATTGGTTGCCAGACCCGCGTGACGTCATGGCGGTCAGAGTTGGGCTCAGCTCCGCGCCCACGAGCGCTCCGGCCGGGCGGGAGCCTCCTCCTCCTCATCCCGAATCCGGCCCGCTCCAAACCCTGCGCTGGCCTTCCTGGGCCCGGCCAGCGACTGCCCATGCCCAACCCGACCCCAACCTGACCCATCCGCTCCCTTAGCTCGTTGCATCACCCCAAGAGAACTAGTTCTCCCGAGCGTGCTCCTCCTCCCCTCCTGGAAAGCGAGCCCCTCCCCCCAGGCTTGCCGTCTACATTTCCGAGAGCCCACCAGGTCCCCCCCTCCATCCCCGAGGGAGTCACTCCATCAGAGGGACCCGGAGGTTGCACCGGGGTTGATTGGGTCCTCTAGCAGGAATTGTTTTCAGAAGGAATTCATGCGGCGATGTGTACTCCAACCTGGCCCTCGGGCCTACAGGTCACCAGCTGGGCGTAGATAGAGGTTCTGGGGAGATGAGCGATTGTTTCTTCCATGCTAAGCCAAAATCCTCGCCAGGCCCGCTGAGTTCTCGTGAGGGGAGCCACAAACGGCACCTGCTCGGGCTTCCCTCGTCTCTTTTGCCTGAAAGGCTCCATTCACGTAGAAATTGTAGGCGATTTTATTAATCTTTGACTAAGGGGGGGGGTGTCACAGTTGCCTTTGTGGCCTACAGGAGGATAATAGGAAAGTCCCAGATTCTGAAGTCAAGATTTCCCTTTGCGGAGACGAGGAAACCACAGAAAATGGGGCGGAGCCCCAGGATACTGACCTGGTGGTCTGTGCTTATCCTCTTCTCACTTTCAATGTAGGCTGGGAGATGGCTTAGCCCAGCTGGCTGTCTTGGAATGGGGACTTAAACCTGCGTTGTCATTCCCGGGTCCCACCCCGCCTCCTTCACCCACCACAGGAGGGAGGTTTCTCAATGTCCATTTCCTTCGGTCTCTGCCTCCATCCGGTCTCGAACTTGGGAGTAACGGAGGTCGAGCCGGGAGGGTCAGGGGACGCTTGAGGAGGTGGCAGGAGGGCAAGTGGTGAGGCATGGAGGTACCTTTAGGCAGCTCGTGGGAGACTTAGCCCCGGTAGACCTGGGTGTGTGTGTGTTGTGTGTGTGTGTGTGTGTGTGTGTGTGTGTGTGTGTGTGTGTTGAAGATAGGAGGGGGTTGCCTAGGCCGGAGGATGGCTCCAGGGCCAGTTCCTGCACCCTTTGCTTAGGTAGGGGCGGCAAAGGGAGAGCGAAGCACAGATGGCGCGAGAGGTGGAGCGGTTCTCCCTCCGGCCCCGGGCACACCTGGACAGGTGTGGGGTTCGCAACCAGCCGAGAGGCGGCTCTAGGCAATCCTCCTGTCAGCTCCCCTTGGCCAGACCAGCTAGCTTCTCCAGACTTGATTTTTAAATTTTTCTCAGTCATTTGCGTTCCTGAGAGCAGGGTACAGGTAGGGAGGAGAATAAGACTCTGTTAGTGGAGACGTTTAAGTGTGTTCTTACCTATTTAAAAACAGTACCCACAATTTTCCTCATCCCATCCCCCTGGTATTCCTGTGTCAGGGCCAGGAGCATCCATCCTCCCACTGGCCACTCTAACCTGAGTCAGAATCCTGCAGTGGTCCTGTCTCCCCAAGCCCAACTCTGCTGGGGAGTGGTACTCAGAGAGGCGTTTGCTCGGGTTTCTTCACCACCACTGGCCTCCTCCTGTGGCCTAGTTTCTTGGCAAGCACCCAAGCTCCCCTCCAGGACCTGGTCCAACTCCCAGCCCAGAATGTCCTGAGGTCGCCCTCCCCTCCACGGTCAGCCTTGGAGTTTGGACTATGAGTAGGCCCTGGGTCTGAGCAGGCCTCCCTAGCTCCCTGGTTTGTGTCAGAAGCTTGCTCCCCACCTACCCCCTCTGTCCGGAACCGAGGCTGCGGGGCAGGCTGCTCTGGGCTTGTTTGGAGTCCAGGCCATTAAGTGTGCACGGATCCCTGCAACCCGGCAGGGTGCTCGAGAGCGACGCTGGAAACGCCACGGTTCCAGCCTTCTTATCTGCCTGTCAATAAAGGGCGAGCTCGGGCGGCGCGGGAGCGCGGGGCGGTGTAGGCGAGGCCCGGCTAGGCCCTTCCGAGCTCCGGGCCAACGCACGAGCCGCTCTCCATTTGCCCTAGGCACAGAAGGCAGGGCGGGAGGAAGCTCGCGTCCGCGTCGCCGCCCGGGAGGCAGCAAGTTTAGCTGCTGCCGGAGCTTGGTCCCCCGGATAGCTCTTGACCCGGTAGCCTGCCACCGGCCTTGAGGGCGGTCCGGCCCGGCCCAAACTGGCCCAACCCGGCCCGGCCCGGCTCAGGCTGCGAGGCCCAGCCTTGCTCCGCCTGGGCAGAGGCAGACTCTTTAGGCCGCATCGCCCAGCAGCACGACTTGTAACCCCGAGATGAGGAGTGCAACCTGAGGTGGGCTGTAGGTAGGGTGCAAAGGGCCAGAAACAGAAATTCCCCGACGCCTAAGGCAGTTCCAAGCTCTGATTCTTCACAGCAGTTACTAAAGAGCTCGGGCACCGCCGGGCCCGCGGTGGCTCCCTGGTCAGCTCCGGCCTAGGACGCTGGGAAGCCCAGAGATTCCCCTCCGGTCGGTCGTAGTGAAGAAGAGAGTGGGGAAGAGATGAGAGACCTGAAATTAGGGGTAGGGGTGGAGGGAGGAAAGCAGAGAAATGGTTAGGGACGGAGGCTGGTCTAGGAGACAGGGACAGGGGAAGAGGGATCTGTGCTTGGCTTGAACTGTAGCTGAAATCTGTTGTTCTCGTCCAAATATATGTGTTCTGTCTCTCTTCCTCTCTCTTCTCTCCTTTCCCTTTAACTACTTTATGCAAATAAAGCGGCTTCCAGATTGGAAGCCCCTCCCGCAGGATCTGTGCTACATGATGGTAGATGGGAATTGATTTAATATTTGTCTTTTCCTTAAGAATGACCATTAAGTCTTGAACAATTAAAAAGTAAAAACAGATTTTTCTACTTGAGTATTTTAATTTCATGTTATTAATAATGCATTCTGTTAACTTCTATTTTTTAAAAGTCTTATTCCTGGGCGGGTGCTAATTTATAAAGGGGTTTAATGAAACTTTTCGTTTAAAAATTTATAGAAAGAGAGGGGAAAGTCTTCAGCTAAGTGAGAAAAATACTGTGTATATTTTGTGTCATTTCAAATAGCTGTACGAGACAGAAATCCATATATCATCTCAGGATTTAAATTTACCAGACAGTACATTTGGTTCTTACTCTTTCTTCCCTCTTCTTCACTTCCTTTTCCTTAAATGGCAAGCTTTTTAAAGAGCTTTTGTAAATAAAAACTGGAGGAATGTATTGTGAATCTGAGCATCAAAAAGGAAAATATTTAGCAAGATAGTATTTGTCATCTTTTCACCTGAGTCTAAAAGACTGCATAATGGCATTCTTATATGCAATATTGTGGTTTCACTGCTGTTCAATTATTTTCCTGCTCTCATTCAAAGAAATATTTAGTTTCATCTCTCTTCCATCCATTCTACTCCACCATAAAGTTTTCGTGGACACTGGAGAAATCTCTGAATCTTTCCAGTTTGCCTTCACACTAAGAAAAATCTCCATCACAATCAGTTCGAGAAAACTTTGCTTTTCCTTTCCTTCTAAATATTTTCATGTTAAATCAGTCAGTCTGTGGCACCATGTTTGATTTCTTTCTCTCCCTTGTCCGGGTGGAGACTGAGACATTAGCTGAATTCCCTGGGGGTGATTGGATGCAATTCGCTGAAAGTAGACAGGCACGTCCTGGATGTTAGAAATTCACTTTTTCTCAACGTGACAAGGCCGCCTTCGATCTACAATTGTATTTGAATGGGCAATGAGCGGAAAGATCTCTCATCATTAAGCCTGCTTCTACTTTAGCAAAATAACAAGAGCCTCATTTGCACACAAATGCGCATAAAACTGGGATTCCCTGCAACTCTTTAATAAAAAAGGGATGGCTGAGTAATTTAAACTGAAGGTGAGAAGGCAGGGAGAGAGAGAGAGAGAGAGAGAGAGAGAGAGAGAGAGAGAGAGAGAGAGAGAGAGAGATTGGGGGGGTTCAAAAGCATTTCCTCCCTTTCCTCCAAAGGTCCATGTGATCGAGTTGACTTTTTTTTACTTTAAATCTTAAATAAGATGTGAGTTGTAACAAGAGGATTGGCACTTACTCTGTGACCCTTATAATTGGATTAAATATAGACTGAGACGTACAAAAACTCACCAGGATTGACACCTGCCAACTGGACTTCCTTATGATTGATTGTGATGCTTCGTGCTGGCAACAATAATGAAATAAATTGTACGGATAAAACAGCACATTTGTCATTTCCGTGCCATGAGTGAGGAAGTCAATGAGTTAGGCAAGCTGTTAGCTGACAGGCGCGAGCGGGAGGCAAGCTAAAGAGATAAATAAGGATTCCAGGCATTGACAGGACAAATTATAACTTGTCACAACCTTTTTAAATTCAGAAGTTTTCAATTAACATATATATTGCTGTTACATATAAGATAAGGGGGCACCCACATAAACACATGGGATGCGTAGGGACCCCCTGAGCACCAAGGGATTGGGTGCCCAGGCCTCTCTCGCTTCATTTTTCAGGTGAGGCCCAGAGGGCACTTGCTGGCCATGGGTTTCCCTCTGTCTGCAGGCAACATGGGGCTTGATAAGGTGGATGAGGGCGTGTTAGGCTGACGGGTGGCTCCTTCTTTTGCTCAGACACACAAGCGTGGATCCAGCATGCTTTCTTCACAGAAGCAGAGGTCCCAGCCCAAGGGAGAGCCTTAGCAAGGCCTGGGCCCAGGTCAGGCAGGACTGCTCTCTCTGCTTCTTCATGTCACTGTATAGGGAGTAAGAGGTAGAGGGGACTGGTGCCCCGCTCTCAGCCTCCAAAGTCTTGCCGTTGAGAGGGAATCTGAGCTCCCGAATTTGTGGGTCAGCAATGGTCATGACCTGGGTCTAGGCCTAGGATGTTGAACCCTGGTGTGGCCTGAGGATGCTCCCAGGCCAGGGACTTTTCTTATTGCCCAGCCCTTTGCTACTCTGGAGGAGGCCACAAAACCCACTCTTGTTTTGTCTCACACAAAAAGAAGGGCTGCTTTTCCCTGCTCATCCCTTGACTTTTGTACACATCTTCAGGAACTCTGTGTTGGCCCACGGGTGGAGATGAGCTCACTGGTGATTCCCTAGGTGTCCTGTGGCCACTTGAGTAGGGTTAGAGAGGCTTTAGGAGGGGCAAAGTTCCATAATTACCTGGCAGGGGTACAATTAGGGGTGGCAGTGGGGTTTCTGATGGAGTCTCAGAACCGTGGATGGAGACCAATGTGAGTGAAGTTTGACATGAGTTAGATAAGAGTGTAGGGGAGTGTGAACTCCTTAACTGTCTCTACCCCAAAAGAAGCTGACTTCTCAGTTTTAAAGCTGATTCCCACCTCAAGCTAGAATCTTGATTTTGCAGTGTCTTTGGTATTCCCAGCTCTTTCTCCAGTTATGTCCTGGCCTCCCATCAAATGCCCGCTGAAACTTCTGGAAGTTAGGGGTTAGAAGTGAGTATCCCTATGTTTGAGGCTGCTGGGCCAGAAGCAGGGCCTGGGTGGAGAGTAAGTTACACAACAGGGCCTTCTTGTCCTCCTCCAACGGGGGAGCTGCAGGCTGTTGGAAGCAGGGCAGGTCCAGTTCCAGGCAGGTGGGGAAGGCCAGCGCCTGGGAGGGTGCCCTGCTTCCCCCGCCCCCCATGCCGTGATCTACCTCCCGCTGCCTGTGCTTAGCTCTTATGATAGTCTTGCTGGGTGATGCCTAGAGCTTGCACTCTTGTCCTGGTCCTCGTGGGGAAGAGTCCAGCCTTGCCGTTGAGGCCACAACCTATCACCACAAACACTCAGAAAAAGCGTGTCAACCCCAAGCTCAGTGTCCTAACCTCCAGGCGTCTGCCACCAAATTAAACAACACGAAGCTCCAAATCTTTCCAAAGACAGAGAGAGAAGAAAGGGAGGGTGGAAGAGAGAGGCAACCCCCCCCAAAAGAAAAACCAAAAAACAACACACACACGTTACATGGAATTAGTTGGAAGCAGCCGCATTCCCCAGTGACCGCAGCCATTAACATTATAATCTCAAACGCCATTTTTTATGTAACACTATTGTTAGTAAATCAA
This sequence comes from Macroglossus sobrinus, assembly GCA_004027375.1. Taxonomy (NCBI): domain Eukaryota; kingdom Metazoa; phylum Chordata; class Mammalia; order Chiroptera; family Pteropodidae; genus Macroglossus; species Macroglossus sobrinus. The sequence continues at coordinate 92,864 of PVKZ01003662.1, read as the reverse complement.
CTCCTCAGGTCCTCTGAGACGCTGACCCCTGGCAATTCAGTGAAAGTGTAATTATCTCCCCGAATCTTGGACAGATTTAAGAGATTACATTTCAACTAAATCTATATCAATGCTAATTCCCTCTCCTCACCCCCACCCCCACCCCCCTCCCAGCCTGCAGGTGCTAGGCACGGGAAATGGCGTCAGGCCCTAGCAGAACGCTTCACAAAGAGAAGAGGGCTTGCTGCGTACAGGGCCAAAAGAAATGAAGCCCCACATAAAATTACACCTATTTTTTTTTAATACAAAACCTGGTTCTTATATAGCAAAGTTAAACAAAGCAGCTATGCTAAATTAGCGTTACATAAAGGCGAGTTTAATGCTCGGTTACAGTCAACTGGTGTATCTCTGATGGCTAATTGTCTATCAAAATTAAAGAGAAAAGAACAAATGATTCGTTATAAGAAGGTGTTAAAAGCTTCAACAAAAGAACATTTCACAAATATAATATCGGCAGCTCGAGAATTGCCCGCGGGGTTGTTCAGGCCCTGGCCCTGCGCAGCTATGAAAAGTGGGGTGCAGGGTGCTATTTTCCTGGCAAGATCTCATTTCCTCCCAAATGAGTATAATAAGAACCCGAGAGGCGATATTATTGTAAAGATCGGGATTAGTCCTAATGGGCACGATGGACGTGGGCTTCAAAGGCGACCCCGACTCTCTCTGCCTGGGCTGGGGGCGGAGGGCGCTTTGCCATCCCCCGAGGACATCACATCCAACTCGCCACTGCCTTACGTTTGGGGACAAGAGGGAGCGAGCACGGGCTGGGGTAGTTTCAACAAAGGAGAGCGGGCTCTGCGGGTCCTGGCTCTTCTCTGCCTTGTCCCGGCCTTAAGAAGACGTTCCCGGATCTCTCAGGAATCTTGCAGGCGCGGGCACCGTCCAGCACGTGCCTTTCTGACGCACGGCGCTGGCCTCCGGGGGCTCAGGCTGCTGCAGCCAGCCCACCCTCCTAGGCTGGGGAGAACGCAGAATATAATACGACGGCCCCCTTCCCCAAGGCGACACCACATCTAGAGCTCCAGGCATATTTGTTGTTCAAAGTTAATTAAAGCTGAAAGCAACCAAAATGCGCGCGCCAGGCGCACGGAGGAAATTGCGGACTCGCGTAACCGGCCCGCAGCGCCAGAGAAGCGGAGAGGGCCGCCCCGGCTTGCTCACTCCGCCGGAGTCTCTGTAAGAGTATCTGAGGCTGGGGAATAAAAGCCGAAACCAAATCAGGCAGCAAGAGCAACAAACCGTCTGGAAAATGGACCCACGGAGCCGCAAGAATGTACTTTTTTTTTTTTAATCTTTGACAACTTCTGTCCTAAAGAAAATGTATTGAAGATAATTGAAATGATTACAATTCATTGCTGCCTGACTTTGAATATGAACAGTCACATAATGACATGCCCGCCATACAACAACAGTTTAATTTCCATTATCCGACTTCGGGATCCTCGCGCCAGCAGCCGGGGCAACGCGGCGCTAAGGCAGAAATCTTGGCTCCTGCCGGCATTATTCATTTCGGGGATGTGAGGGTGGGACGGGGTGGAGAATTGGATTGTTCCCTCCTCCCCCCGAAACTTGTTTTGAAAATCTCAGGGACCAGTGGACACGGAGGAGTCGACAGCCGAGACAATCACCGTCAAGGGGCCACTTTGCACGACGGGGCTGCGGGCGATAGCGCGGCGCTGCTGTCTTGTCGTCTCCAGGGGTCCTCGGACCTCCCGGGACAGGTCCCCGAGCTCCCACCCTAGCCGGGCCGGGTCTAGTGAGAGCCTGGGCTGAGGCCCCGTCTCCAGGTTGCCCTCTTATTGACAGCCGTCCCTTCTCTTGTCCTTTCCCCTTTATTCCAGTCTTCGCCAACTTTCTTTCTGCTTCTAAGCTCCAAAGCTCGCGCGCAGGGCGGGGCGGGGCCGCTCCAGGGGCCCTCTAGCAGATTTGGAAGTTGCTTCGGCCTTGAACTTGCCATATCCTCCCCCGCGGCCATCCTACACCCCCGCGACCTCAGAGAAAGCGGGTAGAAAACCAGAGTCTCTGCACTGTGGAGTCGCTGGCGCTCACCTTGGGGTGCGGCCTCGGCAGAGCCTCTGGGCTGGAGCCAGAGGGAGAGGGTGGGGGTGGGTGCGGGGCCAGAGCCTCTGCGGTGCGCAAGCGCCGCTAGGGCCCACCGCCCGCTCCCCCAGGCGCGGTGTCCCAGGAACCGACCCTGCGCCCCTCTCTGCTAAACTACCGCCTTAAAAAAAAAAAAAAAAAAAGACCATCTGGTAATTGTCTTTCTTTAGATCTTCCCTTAATTATGCTTTTAATTAAAGATGGTTCAAGGCACCGGACCACATGAAGGGCAGTAATTACAAATTACATTACAAACCCGACAGATGTAGCGGGATCTGCTGGGAAAAAAGGTACCGGAATAAAAATTTGACTAAACTTTAGGATAAATTAATCGGCGGCTTGGAGAACAGAAGCACCGTTCTGATTATGTAGGCTCCAGCCAGCCAGGATTTAAGTTTTGTGTCATGATTGTTTTCATATTTCTTTGACGTCTATTGATTTGGAGGCAGCTGCAAGCCTTTGTCACAGGAGAGAAGAGCAGTCACAATATATTAGCTTGATGGCATAACTCGAACCGGAGAGGCGAGGGGAGCCGGAGTGACGGGGGCACACGTGACCCCGCCCGGGGCCTCATGGCCCAACCCTTACATTAACTTGTTCTAATAGGAATAATGGAGTATTACTACTAATCCTTGCTCAGAAGGTGCTTTTCCGTCTCGAACGCGGGCGGCGGGAGTAGCGCGGCCGGGCCGCGCAGGCCGGGGATCCCCGTACCCCTCGCCGTCTCCTCGTCGGCCGCAGTCCCATTACCGGTGCACCTAGGCTGGGCTCGGCGGCGGCTGCAGGTCCCGCTTCTGAGCTCCCAGCTCCGCGCCCACGTCGCGGGGCGCCGGGATGGGAGATGTTCCGCGGGTCCCAGGCCGGGCCTGGAGGCGCCAGGCCAAGTCTCCACTTCGACCTCTCCCGGGGACCTCCCGCAGGCAACGTCGGGGCTGGAGGGCCGGGGCGGGGAAGGCGACCGTCAGGCTGGTATCCGACCGCCCGCTCGCCCGCTCGCCCGCTCGCCCGCTGCGGACTCGGAGCGTACAGAAGCGTGACGCAGACTGTGAAAACAGAAGGGAGGGAGTTGGGTCATTTCCTTCACTAATCATCGCCCCCGCCTGCTTCTTCCTCCACCCTTACCGCGTCCCCACTGCCGCCCGGCCTCGAACACGCTTCCATGCCAGAGTCTGATTCACTCTGAGCCAGTGGCTGCACTTTATGGGAAAAACATACGTGCCCATCACTCACTCATCTATTTACAGAGTCGGGTGCAGAGCCCCGGGGAAGACGCATGGACAATTAAACACGCCCACTTACGGCTTTCTATTATCCACAGGCTTTCAGAAATTGATACAACCCTAATTTTGACACCAAATTCTCCTAATGCACCTTACCATAGACGAACGTTCACCGGAAAGATGTTATCCACCCCTGAGCTAAAGTGAGAGAACAGGACTATTGTTGGAGATCCAGCGGCCTGACACCTTTTCTCCCTGCCTGCGGAAGGAAAGTTTTTCTTTTGATTCGTCCTCTCACTATGTTTCTCTTTTCCTTGGCGTTACAGTTTCTGAGAGGAATGTAAATATTTTGACTAGTCCTCTGCAGGGGCCTTTTAAACACCAGGCACAATCATCTGTGGAGTACTGTAGTTTTTAGTTTCAAAACTTGGGTGTGAGAGTATGTCTTGCTGAGGAAACCCATAGAATTAGTAGCGACCTCTCAACCCCCTATTTGTATAATGAAATGAGGTATTCCCTAGTGATTGTCCAAATTTTAAGGACTTTTTCTGCCTCTGCTCCTTTCCAATTGTTTGCAGGGAAGAAAAATCAATCTAACAGACCTTTGATGGGGTTATGGCAAGATCAAGTTTCGCCGTGCTTTCCTCTTACCTCTTTTCCCTTTCCTGCTGCTGCAATGTACAATGAAGAGTGCAAAAGTAGAAATAATATTTGAAAACATTAAAACCCTGTTTAGCTCTTTTGTGTATCTGCAGTGGGGATTTCTTTCTTTTCCTGTTTTAGTATTTGATACAAAGCAGAGATGTTGAAACAGAATGCAAAGTTCACAAATGCTAAAATAAGGAGGAAAACAGTGCTGAGGTTTCCCTAGTTTCTCTATCTAATACAAATAACATAATGACTTTTCATGCAAATGAAGCAAAAATTGCCAGGAAGCATATCACATTACTGAATATGTTTTTTCCAGAAATATATTCCAAACACTCTCCAATGTTAATGTGCTTATGAATGAATTTATAGTCTGAAATATTTCTGAACACAGATATGGTATAAAAACATTAATTTCAGTCTGTTTTTTGTTGTCTTTAAAGCAATAATTTCTTATTCTTCATTTCAAAATACCTGCACTGTTAATGTCAATTATGGCTATTTTAGGGCCTGGATGCTCTAGGAAGACCACTGATAATGTGTGTATTTCCCAATGTAAATACTCATTGAGTATTTTACATAAAACGTTTTGGACATTCTTAAGTCTTTTTTTTTTTAATTAAATACTTTAGGTTTGTGACAAATAGGCTGACTTTAGTTTTGTTCTGTTCCGTTTCTAGCAAACTCATTGTAATGAAATAGCACAAAATCCTGAGAATTTAATAAATCCTATACAATGCTAAAAAACATACTTAGAAGTAGAAAAAAAAATGTTGTTAGAACTGCCTATAATGTTGCAGTTCAGCAATATTTTCTGCAAACACAGAAAAAGGGGTGTGATTCTAATTATGGGGGGATATAAGAAATCTGAGTTTTTCAGTTAATATTATGCTATTATCTCATTCTATGTTTTTATTAGAATACCCACCTATGCTCTGTCTTTCCTTTCTATCTTCCCATAGCTATGGGTGCACTATGAATTTCAATAAATGTAAATTATTGCTTAAAAGAGTAGAGAATGGCTACTTTATATCTCATTGTTCTCTCTTTACAATCTACTCCAAAATATTTTTTACAAATCCCCTTGCAGCTATTTCTTCTCAATTCCATGGTAAAAGTGAATAGCAAATGTTATTCAATTTAGAGGAACTCAAGCACAGAGACTATAAAGATTTTATTCGAAGCCTCCCTCAAATCTATTTTTGGACTTGGAAGCAGAAAGAGGCTGGAGACAATATCAGTACACATCTTGGACTCCATATGAGGCTACTTGAAGCAGGTCGCTCTGGAGGTTTGTTTTGGAAACAGCAGACCTACGTGGAAGTATGTGTTCCTGAGAGACTGACAGACTATGATGAACCCCAGTTCTCACCTACCGTTGAGTTGAGCACTAGAAAGAGTTCCCTCTCATGTTTTCGCCTGCATTACTTTTTCTGTGTTTGGTAGCTGAACCAGAGAGCAGCCTGCAACATTTTGCCTTTGGGGACATCCTGTGGCTTTGCCACATTCCCTAGAGAAACTCAGAATCCTGGAATTGATGGAGGGATTACAGAGAACCACAAACATCATTCTCTCTCTAATCCATTTGGGGCTGATCCTTAATTGATAACAATCTTTCTATTACTTGGCAGTTTTAGACCTTACAAATGAGAACAAATAATAGGAATTTGGTAGTGGAGGTGGGGATAAAGTAGGGGCAACTGGAATAGCTTTGGGGGTTGAAAGGATTGGTTTCTATTCCAAAATCATGGAACCAAGTACAAAATCAAACATTTCCCACTTACTTCTTTCAGAGCAATTTCTTCTCTCTTTTGGTTATTGTAATGCATTTGGATGGACACATTACATATTTGTTTCTTTCTTTCTTTCTTTCCTTCCTTCCTTCCTTCCTTCCTTCCTTCCTTCCTTCCTTCCTTCCTTCCTTCCTTCTGTCTTTTTCTTTTTCTTTCTTTCTTTCTTTCTTTTCTTTTCTTTTTCTTTCTTTCTTTCTTTCTTTCTTTCTTTCTTTCTTTCTTTCTTTCTTTCTTTCTTTCTTTCTTTCTTTCTTTCTCTCTCTCTCTCTCTCTCTCTCTCTCTCTCTCTCTCTCTCTCTCTCTCTCTCTCTCTTTCTTTCTTTCTTTCTTTCTTTCTTTCTTTCCTTCTTTCTTTTTTATTTTTACCAAGAAACTTTATATCATTCCAGGACAAGACAATGCTTACTTAGTTGCTTGAATTTTATAGCTTTAGTTTGCTTGGCACTCCCTGCTAGAAACTGCTATGTTAAGTAATAAGGAAGTCCATTTGCATTAGATAATAAGAATCAGGGACAAGACAGACATGATGCTGATTAAACAAGGACTCATATCCCACTTTGAAAGCTCTCTGATAGCCAGAGCCACAATCACATCAGTAGGTCAAGCAAAAACAAGAAGATAAAATCAATGTCAGTTTTCTGTCTCTGTGACAGACAGAGAGACCCACCAGAATCATATCCAATAAACTCTGTTATCAGGTACCTGACTGTCATAGATGAATTCAGTTATACTGTAGGTTGAATCATGTCCTACCTCCATGATGATGTTTATAGCATCTCTCACTTTGACACAGACTTGCACAGAACAATATGCTAGCAATTATAGCTGTCCAGCAACTGAATGGGCTGCTTTGTAAGAAAAGGTGAGTGGAGACATTGAGAATGTTCAAGACTGGGTGCAGTGAAGGCTACATCTGCATGAATGGGTGGCTGGGAAAATTGACCTGCTCCCCAAACTCCTGTTCAGAGCCAGCTACATCAGCATTCTTTCAGCACGTTTATTTATTTATTGGTTAATGTATTAAATAATCTTAATTTGATTACTCTTTAAATACAATTATATGTTCAGATGGTTCAGAATTTTATAAAGATTCAAGAAAATAGTTCATGAAAACTCTTCCTACCCTATCATCCAGTTCTAAACCAGTGTAAGCAACCAATACTGCCAGTTTCTTGTGTATAGGGGAGCTTTAAAAGTTCAGATTCCCAAGGCCTACTTAATGAGATTCTTTGGAGAGAGGGGCCTTGTAATCTGTGTTTTAAAAAGCCTTCAGATAATTTTGTCAAGTTGGGCACCACAGGCTTAACTGAGTTCTGGATTCTCTCAAAACACTGAGATTCTATGGAAACCTATAATGTAATGGTATTCCTATCACACATTCTTATGGTTTATGCAAAGTATTTTCAAAACCAGTGTACTTTCGTATTCTCCTTTCAACTCTGTGAAGTAGGTATTATTTTCCTGTTCTCTCCCTACTTTACAGAAGCAAATGAATCTCAGAGCTTAAGTGACTTGACCAAGGTAACTTAACTAGTAAATAGCAGAGACAGGAAGCATCATTTAAGGCACGCCAGGACCTACATACTTTTATTCTGAGGCCTTAGCCCACATCATATCAAATAAAATGTAGCCATACTTCAATATAATTATGTGCTTTAAACTTTTTGAAAAGAATTTTGAATTTTGTTAGGAACAAATCATTCATTTTCTTTTTATGATTTAAACTTTATTATATTTATCAATAACATATGATTTGAGTTATGGCTGGCATGTTAAGACACTGTTAACTTTATAATTCATGTAAACATTGATATTGACTTTATAGTTTATTTTTTTATATTTTGGAACTACTAATTTTTTGGAGGGAGGGAGCGGAATTCAAACTTCTTTTTAAGCCCTCGGAAAGCTTGTATGTTTTAGATTTTATAACTGAGGTGTCTATTAGACTAAGTCTCAGCTTCTGCAATTCATTGGATTAAAGAAGAGAGATATTTATTTTCCCACCTAACAGCTTGAAGTGTGTTATTTCAGAGCAGCAGGCAGCTCTGCTTTGTATGATTGTTCAGATATTCAGGGTCCTCTATCTCCTAGGCCATTGCTGTTGTCTACACGGCTCACAGATTTCTTCAGACCGAGGTTCATGGAAAATAAAAAGAGAATGCAGAAAACATACCCATGGTCTTTAGGTTTACCTTAGAACTGACACATGTTACTTCTTTTTTACATTGCTTTGTCCAGAACTTCATCACATGTTCACAGCAAACTACAAGTGGAATTGGAAATGTATCAACTCAAATGCAATGAAAAGGAAAGATGATGGATTGTGGTAAACAACCAGCAGTATCTACAACAATGTACAATTCAGTCAGGAGACTGTTACAACAATCCAGGTGAGAGCTATTAATGGCAGCAGTGGAAGTTATGAGAAGTGATTGGATTCTGGATGTATTTAATTTTTTTCTGATGGACTGGGTAGGGCTGTGAGGAAAAGAGAAGTCAATTATTTGGCCAGAGAAACTGGAATAATGTATTTGCCTTTTATAGAGATGAGGAAGACTGTGGGTAGGGGAGGTTTATGGAGAAAAATAAAGAATTTGGTACTGAATCTACTGAGTTTGAGATGCTTGTTAGACACCCAAGTGGAAACCACAAGCAAGAATTGGATATATGAGTCTGGAGTTCAGGGGATCTGTCTGGGTTGGTGAACTGGGAGAATTCTTAACAAAGAAATAATTTTTAAAACTGTGAGGCTGAATGATATCAGTGACAATGTAGGGAAAGAATTGGTCTAAGGATCAAGCTCTGGGGCATGTCAATGTTTTGAGTTCTGGAAGTTGAGGAGCAATCAGGAAGGGAGACTGAATGGAACAGCCAGCAAGGCAGGAGGAGAACCCAGAGAGAGTGGTGCACAGGAAGCCATGCTACGAATGTTTCAGGAAGGAGAGAGTTATCAACCAGTGACCAACTACAGTGTCGAATGCTACAAATAAACCAGATCAGGTCAGGACCAAGACAGTTGGGTTTATCAACATGGAGATCATTGAGGACCTTGTCACGAACTGTTGGTGAGTGGTAGTGGGAATAAAATCTTGTTTGAGTGAGTCTGAAACATGATGAGAAAAGAGAAATTTGAGACAAGTTCAAGTGCATATAACTAGCACAGTGATTTTTGTTGTAAAGAGGAGCAGGAAAATGAGGCAGGAGATAGAGGTCAAGATTTGTTTTTTAAAACAGGAGAAAACAATCAACATGTTTGGATTCTGATGGAAAATCTTGTACTAGAGAAGGAAAAAACTGATGATACACAGGAGGAAAAAAAGGAATTATCAGTGTCTATGAGAAGGCAAGAAGAAATAGGATACAGTGCATTAATGGAGATGTGGTCTAGTTGGTAGCAGGGAAGGTCTTTCTACACTATTGAGTGAAAGCAGAGCTGGGCTCAGATCCAGTGGGGTGGACATGGTGGAGATGGAGCTCTTTTTCTTCTGATTTTCTCAGTGAAATAGTGAGTCGGGTCATCATCTTAGAGTGCGGATGGAGGAGGAGGCGTTGTGAGTTTGAGGTGAGAGGGGGAATTGTGAAAGTTGTCTGGAGAATGGGTGTGTTAAATGGTTGGAGACTTGTACAAGGTTTCTGGGCATCTCCGGGGGCCCAGTCAGCCTCACTGGTATATGGTTTTCACCAGGCACAGTCAGCTTAGGTGCAGACTATTCAGAGAGTTGGATTTAGCCAGGGCTGGGCTTTTGCAAGGATAGTATTATGAAGGGAGAGAGAGAGAGGCAAGAAGGTTGCTTAAGTGTGCAATAGGAGCAATCCTATGAAATCTAAACTTAGTAGGGAAGAAAGGAAGATCTGATGGGGTGAATGCCATTGAAGAAGTTATAGAATTTTAGATCTAGTAGGTCAATGAATTGTTGAAGTGATGGAGTGGGCTGGAAAGGGGAGTGGTGGTTGGATAGTGGGATGAAATAGAAATGTTTGGGGGGTGAAATTAATATCAGCATCTAGAGTATAATCAAGGGAGTGAGTGGCTGGATCAGAGAAGGTCAAAGGACTGAAAGACCAGAAGCATCATAGACATTGAATCTCCCAAGAATTAATGTGGTATCAGGGCTGGAGAGAGGGATGGCAAGATAGGAGCTAAAGTCTTCAAAGAATGAAGTTGGCGGGGGTGAGGGGGAGAGACTATAGATTTCATCTACCAGTTCAGGATAGTAGGTGCTATGGTCGGATGGTGAGAAAGTCAAAGCTGGCGGATTTTAGGCAGGAGGGTGACACCCTGAGAGAACGAGTTCATGAGGGGCATGGAGAGAAGCAGCTGCCATCTGAGGAAACTGCAAAGGAAGAGCCAAGTGTCGTGAAAAGAAGAGGATAGAGGTGATTGTGCTGAGGACAGATCTGAGAGCACAGTGGGAGGAGATGGGGACAGATTAGGTCATGTGCCCAAACATATGTGATCCTGAACCCTCCACATCTTCAGCCCTCTGAGAATGTCAGTACTTTTTGACTACTAATTTACTCCTACCCTCCGGGACCATTCTCACTTGCTTTCATGGGACCATGCTTTCTGGTCATTCCAAATCCTTTCTCTCTCCTCATTGCCATCTCTCATTTGTCTTTCAGGTTTTTCATTTAGCCTCTCATTTGTTTCCTCCCTTTTGTCCTCCCTCTCTCTTTCTCTTCTATTTTTTCTTTCTTTTGTGTCCTCTCCTTTTGATCTCATTTCCTACTTAGAAAACTGGGTGTAAAATAACAGAAAGAGAAAAGGGGGAAAAATGCGAAGAAACCCCATTAGCTGTTATCACTTGGTGGAAATAGGGAGCGGTGTCCCTGACATTCCCAAACTGTGGTTTTGCTGTCTCTTCCCTTGCCATAATATTCCTGGACATTCATGTTCTACCTACAGTGACAGAATCAAAGGAGAAGAGAGCAACACGCTCTTTGGAGAGCTTCGTGAATAAATATCAGCCACCACCTTTGGTCTAACCTGTTCAGAACTCTTACTAGAGAAGCTTCTTTACACAAGGACACAGGAAGAAGCTTGAGGAGGCCATGACAAAGAGGCAGAAAGTATACTCTTGTTTCTCGAGACGACAGAAGAGGAGGACAGCCTCAGAAACGGTCCAAGGGAGTATACGATGCTGCACAACCAGAGCATGATTCCCACCGGAATCATCCTCCGACATCAAAACATGTTCAAAGTGCCCTTGTTATAGCCCGTCATTGAATCATCAGTCAAAGATCACCCATAATTTCCTACTTAGAGAAAGGTTTTTGCTTGTGGGCTTATCAGCCTATGAGCTATAATGGTTGAATATTAGACTTATAACAGACTTTGAGAACATCTTTATAAAGATAGCTACAATGTCATTTTGGGATTATTTGCATAGCCTAGAAAAACAAGAGTGAGAACATTGAGAGAGTTGCAGTGATTTTTCTCAAGGCTACTTAAAGAGTAGATGAGACAACTGGCTTTAGGGTCTTTTAAAGCCACATTTAGCCTACCTTCCGCTACAGCAGGCTGCCTCCCGCAAGCTGAAGACACTGGAAGAATCAATCAGATTAATTGACAAATTTACTCAAAACACCAGAGAGGGCTGAAGCTTGGATAAAGATCCAGTTTCCTGAGGCAATGTCTTCTCTGCCTTCTGCCTCAGATACTTCCATCTCTGTATCAGAGTCCATCTGACTCTCAACTGTGGGCTCAGCCCCAACCCATCCTTGGGGACCAATTTTGGCTCAGAGGCAGAGGAAGCATAGTTTTAATGGGATCCAAGGTTTGCAGCTTAGCGATGATCCTGCCCTGACCTCATACCAAGGTCAGTAACAAGCCGCTGCTTACCTTCCTGCACGGTGGTGAAGACCCCACCTCAAAACTCAGTTTGACCATCAGAGCCTGAGGTGCTACCTTGACTTCTCCCCAGCACTCACATCCTCTGGCCTGGTAGGAGTTAAGAGAACACAGAGTAAATAGTGTCACCTCGAACAGAACATCAGCATGAACTATTAAGTATAAGTTTGGCCTCTTAAAATCTATCATTAAAGAAATAATAGTAAACATAGTAAGGAACCATTTCAACTTTAAACAATACAGAAATATATAAAGTAGGAAGTGAATTTTTTTTATTTTGATCTTAACCACATCCTTTTTTAGAAGAATCTTTATTAGCTCTTTAGTATATAACATGTCACATTTTTTCAACACTAACTAAACATTTGCATACACATATAACTGTACTCATTTAAGGAAATAAAGCCTGGGGTTTTTTTCCCCCAAGGGGGATCATGTAACAGAGATGTCTTTCCAAGTCATTGCCATAGTATTTCCTTTTTAATGGTCACACAGTACTCCACTGTATGGATATGACATACTCTACTCATACAGTACTGTAGTGATGACTATTTAGGTTCTTTGGAACTTTTCCTATTATAAGCAATGCTGCAATATGCCTCCTTGTACATATATCCTTGTGCTAGAATTTTGGAAGCTAAACTCTGAGAAACAAAGTCACTGTGCTACACTCTGTGAGCATTTAAAAATTTGACAGATACCGCCAAATTTTCTCCCTTCCCAAATCATGTACCAATCTACACTCCCACCAGCAGTGTGTGAGAGTGCCTTTTTCTCCACATCCTTCCCAGCAATTTGCCTCCTTCTGGAGATCTGCAAAGAGGCAATCTGTCAGACAGCGGAAGAGGCAAATGAGAATCTGTGTACAATGAATACACCTGACACCTTGTTAAATCCCAGGGCTCATTCTGCTGATCTGGCTGCCTAAAGAGGGGTCCCCCTCACTCTCAGCTCCATGGGGAGCACAGCTGAGGAATGGCTGATGAGGGGCACTGGGGCACTTTCCTTCACTTTGATTTAAAGTCTGCTCCTCAGTCCTCTGCTACTCAGGGACAACATGCTCTGATGGCTGATAATATGCTCTATTTGTGTTCTAGTTGGATATAGGTATTAGAGCCAAGTGTTTATTCATTTTCATCAGGGAAAGTCTTCAGGCACCCGGTGCTCACCTTGATCCTTAATTGTAATCACAAAATCAAAGCCCCGCTGTCATGTCAAAGGCTCACTCAGACTCTAAACTTAGGAGGTCCACTGGCTTTCATTCCAAGTGTGCAGGACAAGTGGGTGCTTCTGTTGCAAGGCTTCCTCTCCACTGCCCCGTCCCCTGATTTAAAATAAAGTGCAAAGGAAAAGCAAGTCAGTGCTCTATTGCTGAAGCGCAGGACTTTTAAAGCACCCATAATTTGTATGAATGATAATGCCCACTTTTGTTTTTAAGACCACTTAATAGACTTCATTTCTTAAACCCAAACCACAGTTTAATCTTTCCTGACCAAGTCTTTGGAAAAGAACATCCACAGCTTTTTCAGAGGACTTCAAGCAGTAAAAATGCACAGCTCATTTTAATAGGCCATAAAAGGCCCCAAGAAAAATTAACCTTTTCATACATATAGTGGATGATTTTCAAAGGAGATTCATTTATTCCCTTGAATTTTTTTTAAAAGAGCTTTTCTGTTGTTTTTGTAAAATTGTCACATTCACAGTAAAAAATCAAACAATGCAGAAAAATACAATAAAGTTTTAAAAATGACATATGAAATTTCACAACCTGAGGAGAATCACATTAATATTTTGATAAAACACATTTCTAAAAACACTCTGCATTTATGTGGACTCATGTAAACTGCTTTTTTTTCCCACTCAAAGGTATGTAATAACCATTTTCTCATGTATATTACTTTTATTAGTGATAAACATTTTATTCTATGGATGCAGCAGAATTTACTCAGCTAGTTCTCTAATGATGAACAATTAGGATCTTTTCAATTTTTTAAATTACATTTATCGGGTTGACATTGTTTTAATAAAATCATATACGTTTCAAGTGTATAATTAAAAAAATGTCATATGTATATTGTATTATGTGCTTACTTTGCACATATCTTTCTAGATTTCCACGTAAGTAATATTTGCACTGCAGTAAATAAAACAAGTGGATTCAAGGGAATTTGTGCTTTTTAAAGTTTTTGACAGAATTTAGCCAATTACCCCTTAGAATTACAATAGCAAATTATGTGTTTATTTTGACGCATAGTAACAGACATTGAATAGTAACATTAATGTTTATCTTTGCTAACTTAATAAGTGAAATGACACCAATTTTAATTGCATTTTTTATTAATGAAATTTGACACTTTTCCATATATTTAATGGCCAGTTTGTGTTCATTGCTCCTTCAGAAAAATTGGAGTATTTATTAAAAATAGTAATTATTTGTCATATATATGTTGCTTATATTTCCCTGATTAATTTTCAAATTTTGTTATTTTAATTAAATTTAATAAATTGTATTTTTTTACATTCCTTTAAAAAGTGAAAAATGTACTTTTAAAGGGGAAATTATATGTGTATCACGATACTACTGAGAGCTTTGACTGAGGGAAACTTGGGGGTACGTGGCAAAGTGGGGGCAGATGGCATCGTGATTGAGGATGCAGAAGAATCTGCTTGGCAGTTACTCTGCCAGAGGCTTTGGCGGTATTCTAATACTATTTGCTTATGTGTATTCCAAAATGAAAAGAAAGAAGACCCAGTTGGAAACATCTAAGAATAACATAAACATATTTTTCTTTGCTTCTCCCAAAGTTTCATGAATTACTCTGGTCACTTAAGACTGGGGTTGTTTTGAGGTAAATTTTTGAGTGGTTATAGCATCAGAGCTGTTGAAACAAAAACATAATTGGGTGGGTTCTCTTTTACTATCATTTGCTTTTTCCTTCCCCATCCCCTCACCCCTGACCTCTCCCCACCACCCCCTAAGTAGGCTTCATATCTAAAATCTGTCCGAAGATCAAACGTGTGATCCTTTGTATAAGAAATTGACCTTGTTTAGCCTTACTTGACAATTAGAGATTAAATGCAAGAAATCAAACCAAAAGCAAAACAACCTTAGAAAACATTATCCCAGATTTTTGTGTTCTTGATTTATAGTACTAAATTGATAGTGGTGGCTGAATAGAAAATCTTTATTCATTTAGGCTTGAATTACTTTCAAAATTCTATATGAGATATCTTGCCTACTCAAATGAATGCTCTAGTTTCAGGGATCTTAACAATTTAACTTCCTAGAAGCAAATAAATATTGTATAAAATTTGGGAGACATTTACTATGGGCAATAGTGTTCTTTGTGCTTTACAAAAAGATATAGACCTATATATCTTTATATCTATATCTATGCTTAATTTACTTGATATGCTCTGCCTCCACTTGAAATTGCCCCCATCTCCTCCCTGCCCCAAGCTTGCAAGAGCAAACCGGGGAAATTTTAGAGTGGTCTGGGAGTCCTATGTCAGGAGAGTTATGATCTTTTGCATAAATACTTCAGCTTCTTCTCAGGAGGGTTGGAATAAATCAGGTGAATATAAAGCATGGGTCACCCTGACTCTTTCAGAGTCAATGATAGGGACTCCTCCTTTGGTTAAAATAAAAGTAAGTTGTGCTCTTAATTCTGAATCTGATTCATTTAAAGAAAATCCTAGTTTTAAAAAAAATGCTACTTCTATTTTTAAATAAGTAATCCATGCACATCATAGAAAATTTACAATGTACCAAGTAGCACATACTAAAAGATAAGTCTCCTCCCCTTTCCGGTAACACTCAGTTCCTCTTCAAGAAGAAACCATTATTGTCTTGTGTATCCATCTAGGGATATTGTAAGTACTCATACAATTATGCACACACACACAGAGATATTATCTCTGTGCCACTCCCTCTTGAATATAAAAACATAGCCATAGGACTGTCTTTCTCTTTTCACATAATATTATATCTTGGAGGTGTATTATTCCAATCCATTGTATTGATGTACTGAATTTATTTAATTAGTTTAAGAGTCTTTTGCTATTACAAACCAAAATAACAATAAATGTTCTTAAATACACATCGTTTTCCAGGAGCATGGAAATTTTGTTGGGCAAATCGCCAAGGGGTGGAATTGCTAGGTCACAGGTCTCATGTACTTTTTAATTCTGAAAGATAATCAAGAAAGATAATCTGCTTAGGCAGAACTATTTAGTAGTGTTTATTTAAAAGATCATCCAATAGTGTCTTGGTCAGAAGAGATCTCAGAGTTCTTTTCTAGAAGTATCTCAACTAGGTACGAACTACAAATCTCTGGAATGTATTAAAAAGATATCAAGTTTGGAGATGTGAGGCCCACCCACCAAAAGCAATGTCAAGATAGACAGAACCACGAAGTCCTGCAGATTCTGATGGGCAACAGTAAGTGACCTTAGAGGCTTTGAAGTGCAACCTACTGGGGCTGCCAATGTTACATGCTGTAGGTGGTGCTGCCTGCTATTAATTAGGCTGAACCATATGAAATTGTAGATGTGACACCATTTTTGATCTACAAAAATTGCAATTTTCATTTTCATTTCATTAGTCATTCAACTAAGAGTAGGTTTATTTTTTGGTATCTTAAGGAGAATTCCTTATGGAACTGGGGAAGGTTTCACAGAGAAGGCGATTTTGGAGTCTGGGGAATGAAGAGATAGGAGTGAGGGTCAGGAAAGTGGACAAGAACATCACAAATTGAGGGTGTGGAAGACCTCTGGGAATGAGCTTCTGTGGAAGGGAAACGTGTGAAATCAAAAGACTGATGTCTCATTGTTACACATTTTTATGAACTAAAGCTGACATCCCAGCTTCTGGTGAGAAGCAGAATATTGTAGTGCAGCAAGAATGATCGGGATGGGGCAGAAGTGGCTCACATCTCCAAATATATGCATCTGGATTAGGGTTTTAAGCGTACAACAGAAGCTGATGGGGATTAAAATTTTGGTCCATTTTGAGATTTGGCACTGAAAACTTCAGTTCAACATTGTGGTCAATATCTGCCCTGCCAGCAAAGTCTTAAAAGTGGCCCTGAAGTTCATTATCTTAAATGGTTGCTAAGGGGATGATTATAGCGATTTCCCCACACTTGGAGAAGAGTCATCCTGGAGCACTGGGATAAATATATATTGAGGGAAAGTGTGTTTCCTTTTAAAATTATAGATACACTATAACAACATTAGAGACAGTTTAGAAACAGAAAAGAAGACTCCATCTATAATGACCACTCTAACAAAACAGCTCTGAATGTGTCCATAATCCTTTCTACTCCTTGACCATTTTCTTTTACATTTTTACACGGTTGCAATTATAAGCTTTTCTCATTATATATCTCAATTTTGTTATCATTTTAAATGGCTGCATACTAGTCCTTTGAGTGGCTGTACTGTAATTTGCCTGTTTATCCTACCATTCTCAGATGTTTCAGGTTGCTTTCAATTTCTTGCTTTAAAGAAAAGTGTCTTTTTGATCTCTGGGCCTGAAAAAAGGCTCCCATCCACACTTTAGTTTTTTCTAAGTAAATTATTCTGCCACACAGCTTCCCTCGGCCAGCACAGAGATCTATTTGTCTATTGTACTAATACTAAAGGAGCTAATATGTATAGCAAAGCACTTAGAACAATGCTTGGCAAATAATGAGTTCTATATAAATGTCAACTGTTATTGTTATTAGTCAATATCTTTTATCACCAATGTCAGAAAAAGACCTACAAATAAAGAAATTATTGGGAGGATATTGGGTTGCCCACAGATAATTAGAGTCAACAAATGAGGAGGAGCCAAGGAAGGCCTGACTCTTTTGAGAAGTAGTGGTTAGCTGTTTTTGTACACTGTCCCGCACTTTGGGTTTACCAATATTTTCATGGTTTCTGGAGTTATGGATTTGGAGAAAGTATACCTCAGAGGTGACATACCTTTCTCATGACATTGTATTAGGGTATGTGAAGTGTTGATATATTTTTACTACAGTGATTTTAACCTTGATCACTTAGTTAAGGTGGTGTCTGCCAGATTTTGCCATGTGAAGTTACAATTGTCTCCTTTTCATACTCTATTCAGTAGAAGCAAGTCTTTAAGTTGGGCTCACATTTGAGGGGAAGGGAATGAAGTTCTATCTCCTGGAGAAAGAAGAACCAAGTAATTTAAAGACACACATTAAAAACACATTAAAATGAGAATGAAGACTTTTCTTGTTTTAGGTTTTTTTCTCTTTTTCTAGGCTTAACTTTGAAGTTAAACCATAGTCCTTAATTTACAGGGACAGTTCTCAGTTTTCAGCTCAGTTATTTCTTATGAAAATTAAGACAGGAGAATTAAAAGAATAAGAAGCAGTGCCATTAACAAAGGGGAGCGATTAAATACTTAGGCGAAAATTAACAAGATACAAGGAAACTTGCCAGGTTTTCAGTCTCATCAGCAAATCTTATAACTTTTGAAGTTTTAGATGTTGCTTAAAACATAAAGTCCTTATTCTTCACCCATTTTCTTTCTGACAACATGAAGCACATTTCATAGTTAATTCTCTCAAGAGACCAAGGCAGTGGGAGAAGGGAGGGGCAGGAACTTTATAAATGGTAAAGCTCCTACAAAGAGAAGAGGTTGGTGTACTATTATTATTATTATTATTATTATTATTCCAATTGCTCAATAAGAAAAAGCAAAAACTTGGCAGTTCAACATTGCCTTGTTTCTTGGAATAAAAGTGAAGAATAACTTTGTCTCCATTTGCTAGGGACACCAAAAACAGGCCTACTCTTTACTGAATGTGTAAGCTCCATGGGAAGTGGCATAGAATAAGGTGGAAGCCACACAAGAAAGAATCCTGAGAGTTCTATATTTTTTAAAAACGGCAGGGGCTCTGGAAGAGCTTCAAATCAAGAGAAAAAACTACTGTGTATCTGAACACTGAATTGGGATTACTAAATAGTCAGAGAATGAAAAACATGCAGATAGGTAACCATTCAAAGGATCAGGAAAAAGGTTATTCTGTAACTAAAACTAAAACCAAAATAAAATAAAATTTTCCTGTAATAAATACTTTCTAATAGTATCACGGAAACTTGACTCTTGACTCTGGGCTGCACGTTGCGTTCCAGATGACTTGTAAAGCAATGATTTATTGGTCCCAGAGCCAGCGAGCCTTGGGAGCAGTTCAATAAGACAGTGTGGTTTGTGGGTCCTGAATCATTATTCTGCTTGGCAACTTTATGACAGCTGCTGAATCTTAGAGGGGGGCAGAAGGAAATGATGTTGATTTATAGAGGGAGAGGAATTGTTTGTCAATGAAAATATAATTGTGCTTCTTCCAGGCTCAGATATCTATAGGAAATCAGATCAGTCTTTACTGACAATTTAACATACACCAAAATTTGGAACAGGGAGCATTGCCTTGCATTTTCTTAAGACCTTATACTTTTCGTTAAAGATTTCACAATAGTTGTGTTAATATACTTTCCATAAGATAATTGGTGCACCCTTCTCTTCTATAATTTATATTTTTCTCCATAATGTTAGTGAAGTGGTGCTGGGATGGTGAGCATATACATGCATATGACATGCATAGTTTCCTTTGCTCTTTTTAACAACCATGTGTTAAGCACATTTTGAAAGATGAGGAAACTGAGACCCAGAGACTTTAAGTAACTTGGGTAGTTTAACCAGATAATAACAGAGCTAGTGGCTGAAGCTTAAGACATGGCACCTTGTACAGCCTTCCCACTGCAATGGCCCCTCTGGAGAGAGAGCCTAGCGCAGCTAACCTCCTATGACCCATTGAACAGTAAAAGAAGTACATGCATTGCAGAGTTTGGCAGGATCGATCAAAAGCAATTCTGTTTTCTCTACATCAAGCATCAAAAAAATTAAAAGCCATCCAGGCTTGAATCTCAGATAGACAGATAATAAGCTGTGATCACTCTTAGGTTGAGCCCCCCCAGGAAGATACTATTAGCTCTGGGTGGCAGACACATGAATAAATAGTCAAACCTCATCATGAGAATAATTCTGCCCAGGACCAGGGACAGGGCTGTTCAGAGAAAGTGGATATGATTCTCTAAAGGACACTGAACTCTAGAGGTCGAAATCAAGAGCGGGAAAGAGCCTTGTGTGGGACATGGAACCTCGGGAGGAGATTTAAACCAGAGGAGAATGTACTTACCTGACTAGGGCCTGGTCTGCAATTTACCTTCTCCAAGGGCACAGATTCTCTGGTTACTAAAAAGGCATTTGCTTTCTGTACAGTACATGAATTTCCTCATGCTTGTAGTAGATTTTTAAATCCAAATGTTGTGACTTAGGCTACAATTATTTTCTATTCTACTATTAGGGATATATATTATGGATTGTATGTTAATGGCCTTATAACCAGTAAGTTAATGTTGGATAGAATACCTGTTTAAGGAATGAATTTCATTCTAATTAAGCCTGAAGTCTCAAGTTGCTTGTAAGAGAAAAAATGAAAAGATTTAAGCAATTTCAACCAGATATGGCCCTTATTGAGAACAGGATTTTGTAGAATGAATGATATAATCAAATCTCAGTGATTATTCATATACATACATTCAGTGTTTGTAATGCTGATCTCCCAAGGATTTCCAAAATACTTGTATTTTGGATGCTAATAAGATGCTAATAAGCCGTTTTAAAAAGTTGACTATTTAATATTTCATATTAACAAATAAACTGTTCCTTAGTGGTCAGCTAAGTGAGTTCCAGGAGCCTGGGCAATAATCCTGGGGTCTGAAAGTCAGAACCTCACTCTGCCATGTGTCTGGGTAGCATTTGCTCATGACATTTTGTTTTAGATCCCTTCCCATGAGGAAGTTACCATTCCCTAGGAGGTGGCCAGGGAAATCCCTAAGGGCCAGTCCCAGGCGGGCTAACTCTCTGACTAAGCAGCCTTGAAAAGCAGAAGAACTGGGGTGGGCTAACCCCTCTGTTAGGTTTCATGGGTGCTCAGGTTCCCCTCCCCCCAGGACTAGGAGAGCTTGGAACCAATCATGTCACTCCAGAGTCCTTGCTTTACTCTCTCACACAAAGCATTTAAATATTTAAGAATGTAAGAAGTTATTGGAGGAAAATGTAACATTGACTATTGCTGAGAACTTAGAATAGTTAAAAATAAGTCTATGGACAAAAAGATAAGATTGTCAATGGAAATGGAAGATGCATCTACTAGTATTCATGTTATTTCTCTCTGAGTCTTTCTTTGAGTTCCTCTCACCAGGATTTATGAAGTGTTTACAGTTAGCCCTAAGTGAAGCACAATGTGGGCCTTGGGACCTTTAATCAAAACTAAGGCCCGTGGAACACTTGCTGACCAGAGGATGCTCTGTGCAGAATTGCACAGTGCCCTGTGATGCGAGGCCACTCACATCGCCAGCTGGTTCTAAAATACCATTCAGAGCGAACACAACTAAGTGAACGCTGCTGGACTGGGTGCACTGGGGCAAAGGGGAGGTGGAGCTCAAATGTAAATGCTCTCTTTAAATCCAATTTTATGTAGATGACTCCAGAGAAACTCATTTTGACCAAGGTTTAAGGTTAAAATTTTTCTTCTTTTCTGCTTCTTGAGACTTGACCAAATAAATTCCAGAAAACTTGGAGAGATTCTTGCCTATCACCCTAATATAGCAGAACATCATTTTTCTCCTTGTCCTTTGCAAATAATGACAAGATGAGCTAGCTGTGTTTCCAATCAGCTGTGATTCTTCATTTTCTACAGCATAAAGTAAAACATCTCATTTCTTTTATAGATATACAGTCCCCTGAGGTTGGCCTTTAAAAGCTGTTTTGATCCACGGGTGTCGGTTGCTGCCAAATTCTCCAACTCCCAAACTACTGTTATGCATTTTCTCTTGGACAGGGAATTTTAGGATCATCCCTCCCGACCCCGTAATAAAGCCATTTATTTCTCCCTAAGATGGAAGATTCATTTATTTTTTTCCTTGTTTCTCCTTGGTAATTATCTCTATTACTACCCATAATCTGCCCAATCTTTTTCGATAACATCCTGTGATTAAAGCCATTTGGCTCACGTTGAAAGCTAAAGGAGAATTAACCAGGCACAGAAATGTTACCCTTGGATTAAAGAAGGCAAACTTTCAGTAGGCTGATGCTTGAGAGATTTTTGATGAGGATGGGTGGATGTTGACCTGACACTAACACTCAGTTAAAAAAAAAAAAAAAGTCAGTGCTCAAAATAAGGCTGAGTAACATATGGTAGTTCCTTATGTGAACCAAAGAAAGGACAGTTCTGCACATAAATGAGGTCAAACGATGTCTTGTTGATTTTCAAATATTGTCCCAATTATTATACTGGGCAGCATTTCAGAAAATGAGGAACCAGAAAGCCTTAATGACAAGGATGATAATAATAATAATGATAATAATAGTAGTAGCCATCGTTTATTTAGCTAAGTCATTTGTATTTACTAATTCCCTTTATTCTTTCCATAACCCTTTAATATAGGCATTATTATTTTTGTTTTTGTTTGTTTGTTTGGTTTGGTTTGTTTTTTGAGAAGCTATGTGATTTGTTCAAGGTCACCCAGTTAGTAAGTAGCAGGGCAAGGATTTGAATTTAGTTTTGAATGCTCAAGTTATATTGTGCCCAGCACTGGACTTGGCACTGAGGAGGAATGTAACTTTTCTTGCCCTTGACCTGAGTTAACAGTCTGCCTTGGGATATATAAGACACTGGGAACGCTTAAAGAGCAATGAATAATCATTTACAACTAAATCCCCTCACTACTTAACCCCTTATTACTATTTAATAATTTTTTTTATTAGATTGTCCCTATTCAGATTACTTGTGTGGCTTCTGTCTACCTATTGGATCCATACCAGGAGGCACACACACCTGTGAGATCTCAGAGACGATGCCAGGCATTTTGGAGGCAATGTTGATGTCTGGAGCCACTGCTTTTTAGCTGTATACCCTGGAAAATCACGTATTCTCTCAGTCTGTTTCCTCATCTAAAAGATGTGAACAGTACCTACCTTAAAGGAGTGTTTGAGAAACAAGTGAAATAGTTGAAAAAGGTGGTTTGCATACAAAAAGGTCTCCTGTAACAACAACAACATCATCAATAGTAACATAAAGGCTCAGAAATAGTGCTATTAAAATTCAAATCTATTACAAGTAAGAGGCATGCCACCACCACTTGTTTTCAGTATAAACCTTTTAATTCGGATTAACGCCTACACGCTCCTTTGAAAATGCTACCTCCCATGAGCAGGAGATGTGTGTGTGTGTGTGTGTGTGTGTGTGTGTGTGTGTGTGTGTGTGCGCGCGCGCGCGCGCGCGCGGAGGGTGGTGGAGAGGTTGCGGGGCGGGGGGGAGCATGGACGGTTTATCTTCCTACAGAAGATAAGTTTCTGTAGAAAGGGAATGATGAATCTTATTTCTTAGCTTTCCTTGATGTCAATTATAGTGCCTTGTGCACATCAATTCACATACAATGAGCAATCTTTATTAATAGTCTGCTTTTTTGTTTAAAGGCTCCTTTCTCAAACATTTCCCCCATTAATGTGCCACAATGAGGAAAGTTCACCATTTTCATATTTTGGGTGAATACTACTCCTTTTAGATTTTTTTTTAAATAGATTTATTCCTCTAAAGATCAACACATGAAACTTCTATTCATCATTCCTACCTTAGTGAGAATGAATCTATCAGGTAATTTTGAAACAAAAAATGAAATCTATCAGATAATTTTTTAAAAATTTATTTATTTAAATTAGTTTCAAGTATATAGTACATTGGTTAGACATCTATATAGTTCATAAAACGATCCCCCCATTTGCTACCTCCCTCCCTCCCCTGGCCCTCCACCTAGCCATCATCTTAATGCTAACTGTATTCTCTATCCCCTTGACCATCTATCAACTACTAATTTGTACCTCTTTAACCCTTCACCCCATTCTCCCAGGCCCCCAACACCCCCGTCTGTCACCAAATTGCCCACTATATTTGTGAGTCTGTTTTTGATTAGTTTGTTCTTTTTGTTCCTTAGATTCCACATACAAGTGAAATCATATGGTATTTATCTTTGTCTGACTTATTTTACTTAGCATAATAACTTCTAGGTCCACCCATATCGTTGCAATTGGTAGGATTTTATTTTTTTCAATGGCTGATTAACATTCCATTGTATATATAAACCTAACTTTATTCAATCATCTGTTGATGGGCATTTAGGTTGCTTCCATATCTTGGCTGTTATAAATTGTGCTGCCATTAATAGTTATGAATTATTATTTTGTTTTTCTTTGGATAAATACTCAGAAGTGCAATTGCTGGGTCAAACGGTATACCCATTTTTAATTTTTTGAGAAACCTCCATACTGTTTTCCATAGTGGCTGTACCAATTTGCAATCCCACCAACAATGTATAAGGGTTCCTTCCTTTTTCTACGCATCCTTGCCAACGCTTGTTGTTTTTTGATTTATTGATGATAGTCATTCTGACAGGTGTGAGGTGATATCTCATTGTGGTTTTAATTTGCATTTCTCTGATGATGATTAGTGACCTTGAGCATCTTTTCATATGTCTATTAACCATCTGTATTTCCTCTTTGGAGAAGTATCTCTTCAGGTCTTCTGCCCATTTTTTAATTGGATTGTTTGGTTTTTTGTTGTTGAGTTGTATAAGTTCTTATCAGGTAATTTTGAAACAAGAAATGACCAGACAGCATGGACTACCTGGAGAGAAAAAGAATGTCCTGAGAATTAAGGGAGGAGAGTGAGAAGGAAAGAGTACATCAAAAAAATTACAACGTAAATTTTCTAACTCTGGTCTGAGCCAGCACTGCACATTGCATATGCACAATAAACATTCTCTTATTTTGCAGATCTCAGCATTATTGAGAAAACAATGAGCAAAGTTGGGAGTTGATATCCTACAGGTTAAAATTATAGGCTCTGTAATTAGCTAGATGTAGGTTTGAGTTTCAGCTCTGTCATTAACTAGCTGTATGCTATTAAGCAAACAATTTTATCTCTGTGATTCTCAGTTTCCTCATCTATGAAATGGGGATGATAATGGTACCTGCACATAAAATTTCAGCGAGGCTTGAAAGAGATAATGCATGTATGTGTTTAGCGCAGAATCTAGCACGCAGTAAATGCCATTAACTATCGTTGTTGTTAATGTTAAGTATTATCCAGAATTGGGCCAGCAGAAACATCATCTCATTGTGGTATGAATCCCATGACAACCAGAGGATGCAAACTACAATGGGCGTCCTATAATGCTGGTATTTGATATGGAAATTTTCTCTTGAAAACCCTGATTAAGTCACTAAAATATTTTTTTAAATAAACTTGTTTTGCAATAATTTTAAATTTACAGGAATGTTTCCAATATAGTATAGAGTTCCTATACACCCTTTACCAACATCCATAATGTTAACACACTGAAAATACTTTAAAAATATGTTTCAGTATAACAAAATTTTCACCATTCTAATAAATCTAGTTCTTTTCTTTTGTCCATGTTCCTTTCTAGTTCTTGTTTACCTTGTATGATAGATGGACTGGTTGTTCTCATTTCTTTATTACTAACAGTATTTTCAACATTCCTACTCTTGCCATGACCTCATAATATGATACAATCAGGAATGCATACTGGAGTAAGCGTCTTTTCCTTTCATTGAGTCCTTTATATAAAGCATTGGTTCTCAATCATCTAACGCCAATATCTCACCTACAGAAATAGCTATTTAATCATGTGGGTTGGGACTCAGTCACCAATTTTTTTTCTTTTAAGCCCCTAAGGTATTTGTGATGTGCAGCCATATTTGAGAAGCAGCCTTATTTAGTGTATTTTGAAATTTTAAATGTGACGTATCATATTGAGCTTCTTTCTCTGCATTAGGTTGTTTCAATGAGCCTATCCATTTCCTCATGCAGAGCTGATGGCCCTGTCATTACAAACAGACTGGTAACTGTAATGTCACCTGCACTGTATGAAACCTTCAAATAATGCTGGGAAAGTTGAAAAACAGGAAATGCAGTCTATTTGGAAATCGACACCTTCCTGGAGGAGGAGGGAATTACAACATGAAAAAGGAGCTCAGTAACGCACACACGTGGGTACATTTATTCTATAAACTATCACTTATAGTATTATAAATATTTTAATTCAGTGTGATGAACATAGTCCTTACTTCCTGATTCACATGTGTGTTCTGGTTTTTAATTTCCCTGAGGAAATGTTTCTGGGGGAAACAAAAGGAAGTCGATTGTTTTTGTCATGAAGAGAAATCTTTTCACTTGTTCAAAATACCTGCCCAGGTGAGAGAATGTGATTTAGAAAAAGAACTAGTGAATAAGGTCATGCACACTTTTTACTGAAGTGCGTGAAAGCAGCCCAAAAAAGGAATCTATAGGAATGCGTGAGCTTGCATCAAATCACTGATTCTTTGGAATCTGATTATCCTATTTTTAAATTAGGAATAAACAAAAGGTTGATTGGAGATTTTCACTTTCTTCATCTCACATCTCCTGCCTTTCTTCCTTCAGACTTTTCCAGGCTTGAATTTTTAGGTAACCTTTTGCCTTTATTCTATGTCACCTTCTTCCATCCTTCCTCGCTTTGCTAGTGGTGTCATTAGGAGTCTGGATGCCTGAGGTCCAGTGTAGTAATGCCTTTGACCAGCTCTGTCATTCTCTGCATCTTAAGTTTCTTGTCTCTTTTTCCAAATCTATAACGTGGGACTTCTGATCTCTCTCCATTTCATAAGATTAGAAAGAATAATTAATCTGTGAAAGGGCTTTGCAAGTGTAAATCTATTCTCAGTCTGGATTGCTTACCTGTCAAGATTATGAAGGGATGGGAAGCTTTTAAATTATTGAATCTTGATCTTTATTCTGTGCTTGTGAAACTAACAGAGACTTCAGATGACACAACAAAGAACAATTTTACTCCAATATTGAGAATACCAATATACCCATCTTATTTTAAATGTTATAGAAGAGATTATAAACCAAAGTGAAAAATTAAAATTTCTAGAAGATGCTAGTTTTCTTCATTCAGAATTTTGATGGTTATTTATTTTAGAATTGAAATGAAAATAAAATTCCTGTGAACACATTAATTTTCAAATATGGGTTAACAGCAACAACTCTTTTACACTAATTTTACATTAATTTCTGGATCATTTCCCATATCCTCCACCTTGCCTATCATACAAGAAGTTGTGACCTGCAGAGGTGTTTGTAAAAGGCACATGCTAAGAGCACAGACCTAAAGTATTTTAGAATGTTCAAATGTTATTGGCAAAGGTCAACTACCATTAATCCCCTTCTGTCTTTCTCTATCCCTCTTTGGGCTAATTTCCTTCAAGGTAACTGCAGTAGACAAGATCTGCCTGATAATAGTAGATAATGCTTACTGAACTGTTCCCATGTTCTAGCCACTGCACTTTATCAACATATTCCATTCAACCCTCACAATGAGACCACAGGCAAACGTGGGAGGCTGAAAAATAAACCTGTGACTGTTAACTTATATGGCATAAAAGGGCCTTTGCAGATAAAAAAATTATCTAGGTGGCCTAGTGTTAGTCAGAATTCTCCAGTCGTTATGGGGCTTGAGAAGTCCCACGATCTGCTTTCTGCAAGCTGGAGGCCCAGGAATTTTGGTACTGCAGTTCAGTCCGAGTCTAAAGGTCGGAGAACCAGGGAAACTGATGGTGTAAATCCTAGTTTGAGGGCTGGAGAAGGTGAGATGAGATGTCCCAGCTCTCATATTGTGGCAGGAAAAAGAGAGAAATTCTTTCTTTTTTCACCTTTTTTTCTATTCAGGCCCTCAACAGATTAGATAAAGCCCACCCACAATGTGGAGGGCAATTACTTTCCTGAGTCCACTGATTAAATGCTAATCTTATCCAGAGCTGCCCTCACAGACACACCCAGAAGTAATGTTTAATCTGGGTTCCCCATGGCCAGTCAATTGACACATAAAATTAATCATCACTGGCCATGACACAATCACATGCATTCTTATAAAAGGAAAGTAGAGAGACATTTGATACACAGAGGAGAAGGTGATGTGACCATGGAGGCATAAATTAGAGTGATGGGGCCACAAACCAAGGGATGCTGGCAGCCACCAGAAGCTGCAAGGGGCAAGGAATAGATTTTCTCTTAGAGCCTCTGGAGGAAGCATGGCCCAGCTGACACCTTGATTTTAGCTCCAGATTTGTGAAAATAAATTTCTGTTGTTTTAAGCCACAAGATACTTGTAGCCATAAGACATTAATGCAGTTGATATTAAAATTATCATCATACCCATCTACAGATGAGGGAACCAAATTTGAAGAAAGCCAAGAAACTAGACTGAAGTCACAAGTAGCTAAATCAGGATTTGGACCCAGGAAGTCAAACTCTGGAGTCAGCACATTAACCGGTGAGCTGACCCATGACAGTCAGGAATAGCCCTGGTGAATAGGTGGCCCCTGCTATGGTCACACACAATATTGTTGTCTTCGTAAATACAGTCATTTTTGAAGACTGTGGGATACAGAGGGTTCTGTAGCTCTGCTTTGAAACCACTCAGTTTTTGGGTACTGGAAAAATTGAATTGCTACCCATTTCCCTCCCCAACCCCTTCAGCTTTCAGCAAAGCCATAAAGAGCTTCTACACATTTAGAATGAGGAGGGGTTGTTGGGGGTGACACTGGATCCTGAAATGGCAATTCACACCTCTGGTTACAGGATTGGATTAGAGTATAATTTATTGTTGAATCTTGCAATTAGTTAAACACAAGGGTCTGAATCATCTCTTGGCCTAAACTATCACTCCAGTTTCTCCTTAGGTGAGAATAATAGTGTAACTGGCCTACACAGATATATCTGTATATTATGTGTATCTGTGTACTATGTATGCATATCCATGTTTATGTGCATACCTGTTGTGGCTCATGAATAAAGGTACCAGTAATAAATAGTGACTATCTGTTTAGTCACTATCACTTTCTGAGCACATTTAATTCCCACAATAATCCTGTGCTATAGTTACTGTCTCTTTTTTCATATATTTGTAATTTTCCAAGATCACCAGAGGAGGAGGTATTTAAACTCAGGTTTGTCTTACAAACCTGACAAGCCTAATTCTTCTAACCATTCAACTTTTCTCCCTTTTGCTTCCTTACACAAGATGTTTTTTAGAGGCTCTGTGTGTGTGTGGCGGGAAGGTTGCCATATGATCACTATAAACAAACAAACAAATAAACAAACAAAAGGCAGAAATTTTGGTTTATCATCATGATTCAGTGGAAAGCTTTGGCATATTACTTGATGTTTTTTGTGTTTTTAAAAAGTGGGTAATATAGGATCAATCTCAAAAAAATATATTTCTGGATATCAAATACAAGTTCAGTCAGTGAAAATTTACCTATTTAAAACTTTGGATAAGTTTCTCAGGTTCTTTACCATGGGGAAACGGCTTTAAAAAACCAAAGAAAGAAAATAAGGTATTTCCTCATCACGAATAACAATGTGAAATTGTCTTAGAAAGTGTTCTTTTGTTGTAAGGATTAGACACACCCACTAAATCAGCTGAAACGAAGAGGACTTAGAAGGAAGCCTAAGTGTCTAAGTGAACCCAAAATGATGCAGTGTGATATCAGGAGAAAATGTATCCATTGTACCCCTAGTTCCTGGAACAATGCCTAGTTAAAAGTGAGGGTTCAATAAATATTTGCTGAATGGGAGAATGAATAAATTTCTAAATTTCTGGGGGATAGAATCCAATTTTCTCAGCTTGGGTCAGGTGTCCATAAGGTGGTCCAATCAGTCCTGGCCAGGAGGTTGATTATATAGGGCCCTGGTGAGAGGAGGACATCTTGTTCTCAAAGAAAGAAGATTATAGATGGAAAAGATGCTTCAACAAGTGTCTATTAAAGAAGTATTGAATACCTTGCTTTGTTGGAGCTGCTGAGATCTCTTTTAAAGTGCAACGGCATGGCCCTGTGAGAGAAAGCACTATAAAATTGGGGCAAGGTAGAGGTGGTTGAACAGAAAAATCATCTTGATCACATTTTATCTTCACACTTTAGAATAGTGGAACAATGAAAATATTTTTAAAATATGAAGTAAACTTCTTTGTTGATAGTCTAACTAATCCTGTTGAAAGTAGTTTGTTTATCATTCAATAGGGACAGTGTTATTAGGGTGCTACTTCCTGAGGCCAAGATTGAAGTTAGGTCCCATGTTTAGGGCAGGAAAGCTGATACACAATTTGCAGACTTTGATCAGATCTGGAGAAACAACCTGAATCTGGACTTGTTCAGGGAAAAGCCAAGCTTTTAAGAGCATGAGAGACCCTTACCAGGTTGGCCACTACCTACTCTCTTTGTTCACCTGTCTTTGTCCACCCCGCCCTCATCCATCCTACCCCCACAATTCTCAGCATATGCACCATTGCTCTAGCCACATGAATTCCCCATCTTCCCCCAAACATACCTTCTCTTTCACACACCAATGCTTTAGCTCAAGTTCTCTCCTCTGCCTAGATTTTTTTTTCTCACTCTTTGGTGAATACTTAACTTTTCAAGGTTTCATACTTAATATAAGATCTCTTCTGACCTTCTCTCTATATCCTCAACTCCCCTCCCTTCTCTAACATCTTCCTTACTCCAGAGGATAGAAACAGAAAACTACAGGAACTCTTGTAGTAAGTAAGCTTAAGTATGGCTTTATTCACCTGACGTATGAAGGTAGAAGTAAGCAACAAAGATGGAGGCCACATATGGAAGATCACCCTGGCAAGCATAGTGGTAGAAGCATTTGGTTCTTCTGGGGTGGCAGCATCGCTAGTGTTCAGTCTCTGGATCATAGGTGCCAGTGATAGGGGGTGCAAAAGTGAGGATACCTCTAGTATAGTCCTGTGGTATGAGTGATAAGGTATTTTTCTTCTGGATGTATAGCTCATAAGCCTGACCCTCCTGGAAATTCTCTAATCTGCTTAATATCCTCTAGCAAATCCCTTTGTGCCTTAGCTACGGAGGATTCTGTTGTTTGCAACTAAAAACTTTCATTGATACTGCACCCCAGCACAGGTTCTAGATCTTAATAAGCTTTGGTTTGCCAATGCCTTGGATGTGGTAAGTACTCAATAAACGTATGCATAGGTGGAAGGATAGATGTGTCTCCAAGGGAAGTCTCTAATTCTCTAAGTTCTAAGGGAGGAATGAGACAACTCTTGGTGACAGTAACATGAATTGAATTTGAAGAGACACAGGCTGAGTGACAAGGACACAGGGAACCAAAAGAAAGCTGAGGAAAAGTAGACTTCACTCCTGCCAGACAGAGCACAGAGACAGCTTTCATTATAAAGTCATGTTGTGCCTACACACACACTACTGATTCAATATCTCCAGCCCTCCCTCCCGCCAAATCTGGTTGGTTTCAAAGATCAGTTGAACCTGATACTTGGTGTTGTGCTGACTAAACATGCAGAGTGCTGACAGAATCATATTGAATGGCTGGGCTGGTGGTACATCAATACACAGTCCCAGAGACCCAGCCAAGTAGAAGGGTGTGAATTGGAAAAATATTGGGTCTAAAGGGTGTACTTCAGGGCTAGGGGTGCTGCATAAGTCTTGAAGCAATGGGAGAGAATAAAAAGAAATGTGGCTTTTACATTTTGTTGTGATTTTTTTTTTATTTTTGCATGTGGCTAGGAGATTAATAGCCAATATTGTTGTACATTGTAGCTAATATAGATATAGATAAATATAGATATAGATAGATTGATAGATCGATAGATAGATAGAGAGATAGAGAGATAGATAGATATAGCTATATAGATATAACCATGGTGTTCTATGACACTAGTCATTTAATTCTCTGCCCTACCCACCCCAATCCTCAGATGGGCCTCAGGACAGCTAGGTCAAATAGAGGATAATGCGGATTCCCTGAGCACCAGTGGTCAGCAGAATGGCTCAGACCACTTGTAGCCACTACTGACTATTTCTGTTTAAAGTCCTTCAGTTGGAACCTCAATTTTTAAGGGGATTTTTGAGAATAAATTACTCTTATAAAGGAAAAATATCTAATCTTAACAAAAGCTAAGTTTTACATAACATGCTGGACAGGTGTAATTTTAGTTTTGATCCAAACTTCTCCCTTTCAACTTCACCACTATTGCAACTCTGGGAGATTCAAAGGCAAGACATGTTGGCACCCTGGTACCACAGCAGTAGAGGTTAAGGAGAAAAACGCTGGTTGGAAGTTGAGGAAATAAATTGGCTACAGAAGCCATCCCTAATTCAAGGCATGGTGTCTTGAGCAGGGGTTCTCCACCTAACAAACACATCAGAATCATCTATAGAACTTCAAGAAAAAAATAACAATACACATGCCCTTGGACCCTTTCTCAAGAGATCTAATAGGTTTAGGTGGGATCTGGTCTCCTGGATTTTTAAAAAGCCTCATGAATAGTTCAAATGTGCCCCTACTGACAGAACCAATCTCAGGCCTAATCCTGATGACCATTCATACGGGGAGGGGCAATGTCAAGGAGCAAAGAATGGGGGGTGGGGTGGGATCCAGCTGGCCATGCAGTTTAGAGGAAGCAGTTGCATTATGAGATCAGTCTGCAGGTGGCAGGATGCCCAGGACCAGTTTGGGACACTAGAGAACAGAGTCTAGCTTTACAGAAGGGAGCTGAGTCCTGGTGCCCAGTAGGATTCAGGCTGAGGCTCTAGGTCTCCCGCGGAAATCCAAAATGACTGATAGGTAACCCTGAGACTCCAGGCCGTAGGCTCGTTCCTCATACACGGCATCTGGTTAATTGCACGGGAAACTAACCACACAGCAACTGTAGCTGGGACTTTGCAGCTAGATTTGGGGAATGGTCACGAGTTCCAAAACGAGGCATGGGAGGATGCCATCAGTGTCCACGCTGACCCTGTCAGTGATGGCTAGGGAACCCAGATGGCTAGGGAAGATGAAGGTGGAGGAAACCAAGGAAAGGTTAACACAGGTTGTAAATGGCTGGCCCAAGGTGGCTAGGTTACCAGACAGTGTATGCCTCTTGGGTGGTGCCCTATGGACCAACTCGACAACTTAGGATTTGATTCGGACCGTTTATTTAAAGGTCCATTTGCTTCCAGGGGTGTGTGAACCCCTTAAATTGTGACACAGTTTTGTTCACCAGAGGTTTATCACAGAATAGTTGCAGAAGCTCCTCTGGCTACTCGGTCACAGGGGCTCGCTGCTTTGCCACAGATCTTCACGGCTCGCTCGCTCTCTTGCCTGTGCGCATGCGTTTCTGCAATCCATTTGTTTTCCCTGGAGACTGTGCTGATAGCTTCTGCCACGTTTGCACGTTGCCACTGTCCACACTCTGCTGCCCCATTGTTCATTCCAACTCCTGACTCTCTTCTCCATGGGAGGGACTATTCATTTCACCGCAGAAACTCCATTGTGTAGGAGGGAATGAACTGGCTTCTTAGCACTGAGTGGCTAAGAAGACCCACTTACTACTCTTTGGGATGAAAGACACATGTTTGTTTCCTGGTATTTCAATTTCTGGTCCCTGACTACATAGGGTTGCTAAACTTAACAAATAAAAATACAGGACACCCAGTTAAATCTGAATATTTAGGACACACAATGAAGAATTAGTTGTTGTTTATCTAAAAATATAACTGAGTATCCCATATTTTGTCTGGCAACCCTATGACTACAGCAAAGCAACTGAACTCTAAGGTGGTCAAAAGAATACTAGAATATCAAGTTACACACACACACACACACACACACACACACAGGCATGCACATGCACACACCCTTTATGAGGCTGAAGGTACTAGGGTAAAGATTTCTATTTGTCATCCAACATGCATTTTTCTCTTTCTTTTGGTAATAGAGCTTCCAAATTTATTTTGAACATAGGAAAAGAGAGAAGGGGGTATATTACTCAGCCTCCCTTGTAGCCAGAAGTCGCCAGAGACCCATGGGAGGAAGTGATACATACAGTTTGGAGTCACTCCTTATAGGAAAGGGGCACGTTCTCTGCTTTTTCTTCTCAGGGACTGGAACAACATCAGCTGTTGGTGGTGGTGTTTAGCAAGCTAGAAAAGCGCCTTGGAAATGAATAGTTAGAAATATCTGATGGGACACTCAGTATGATGCAAACATTTAGAAAGTTACAAAGCTTCACTCTGGAATCTGTAAATTCCACATACATACACTAATTAGGTAGCAAGACATAATTAAGCTATCTGGAGTGATGACTGAAAAATAAATATTTTAAGGGGCAAGAGGGCAAAATTTAAATTCTCCACTCTTCACACTCATTTCTTCAGTTCATGATGTTGACTGAGGAGCTGGGGTAATTACAAGTAGTAATAATTCTTGATAATTACATATTTGCCTGTGTTTACATTGGACATGAAATCAGGGAACGTCGTAAGTGAGCCCTCATGGATGTCCTTCCCCAGAAAAACCTTCAAGAATGAAGTTCATATCACAACCCAGGAACAAGGGTAATTAATCATGACATGAACAACAGGAGGAGAGCAATTAGAGATAAACTTACAGCCCAAGGCAGTGAGATAGGGACTGGATGCACTGAGCATCTATGTTGGTGCCACATACTGTGTGGGGGTTGGTATTGGGGGAGAGAGACATTTAAGATGCAGGATCTTACAATGTACCTGGGAATCATGACAACTCTGAGAGGAAAAGTGCCATTCTAAGAAGTGTGGGCTTTGTGCCAAATAAGTACTTCAAGAGTTCTGTGGATGAAGCAGTTGGAGAGGGGAGGACAGACAGGAGAAATTTCTTCAAGTAGGCAGATGTCAGTCAACAAACATGGACCTTTTCTGGTGTCAGAAATACAGGGGTGATCAAGAAAGAGCCCCCCTCCTCAAGGGGCTCCCATTTGGGTGAAGCAGGTAGATCATAAATGATCTTAAAATACCCTTATTGGATAGAAATATCAGGTTTGTTAATTATTAAGAATATGTAATTGATAAATAAATTAGATATTCTCTGATACCAATAAGAGCTGTGGAGAAACTATGATCAGATAAAGGAGTACCAGCAAGTGGAGCAGGGTGGAGGCAGGGTGAGGGCGGCGGTGGTCCTAGAGGCCACCTGAAGAAGCCATGTCTGAGTAGGTTGCAGTAGGTAGAGAGTAGAAAGAGCAGAACCAACAGGCCCTGAGTGGGGATGGAGCTGGTTTGCGGGAAGGGTGAGTGGAGAGGCCAGGGCAGTGTGTTAAGAAAGGGGAGTGTGGGCAGAACTGAATGAGGATGGCTAAATGGGGCTTTGAGACCGGGGAAGAGAGTTTAAGGTTTATTCTAAGGATGAAGCCTATGGTTGAGTCTTGGGAGAGGAGTGACATGATATCATTTATATGTTTTTAAAAAGCCACTGTGGCTCCTGTGGGGGGTGGGTAGACCCTGAGGCACAGGCCTAAAACTGGGAGACCAGGGAGGGGCTATCGCATGGCCCACCTGATCCATTCCGATAGAAGGATGTGGAGCTGCAAGGGCAGGCACACCAGTGGGACCCAGAGCACAAGCCTGGGGGAGAGCGGCAGGTGGGGACAGGGGATCACAAGTGTCCTCTTGCTGTCTTGGCTAGTTGTTCTCCAGCCTGGTGTGACTTAAAGGTGAGCAGCTGATGCCCAGAGATCTCTATGGGAAATCAGGTAGCACTGCAGGTGGTGTCGTGGCGCGCGGAGGGGCCATCGCAGAGGAGCGGTAGAGCGAATGCTCCTTCATCACCTCAGGTCCAGGCGCCTCATACACAGCTCTCAGTCCTCACACAGCACCCCTAGAGCAAGCTCATCATTTTCCTCATTTCCAAGAGGAGCCAATGGAATCCAGGTGTCCAGAGACTTTCACAGGCAGCCTGGCCCTCAAGGGGCCAACCTAGGGAGAAACCTAGAACTTCCTGGCTCCACAGTTGAGGTGCCTAACCAGTAGCCACACAGTCTACGTACTGGTGCAGCTGATTTCCTGCCTGCTGCTAGTCTCCCGACACTTTCTTTTTCTGACATTCTTCTCCCTCCTCCTCACCACATCTACTGCCAATGACCACTAAAAATATACATATTTTTAAAGTGACTGTGATCTTGAATCTTGAATCAACCATGAAAAAAATAAGGGGGCCTTTGTCTTTGGAGCACATCCATCCTCCAGGTAGGGAAGAAGCATCTTAACACACGTCCACTGAGTTTTATACACGTTAGCTCATTAATCCTCACAAGACCAGGAGTGATCTCCATTTTGGAGATAGTTTGAGTGACTAGTCCAATGCCACACAGCTGCAGTAGAAATTATTCTGAATTTCATCTTTACCACTCTCCGTTTTTGTTTGTTTGTTTTTTAGTTTTATTTTTGTTTGTTAGTTTGTTTGGCCTTCCCTCAGCAATCCATGCTTCTCTGAACCCTTTCTCAAGATGTGTCCTTTTCTTTGTTGTTGCCTGTAACACTGGCTTCAGAACTTAACCCTGCTCATCAGAGTTGTGCCTCAGGGACACACATCTCCATGCCTCCTGTCCCCCCAGCCCGAATATGGGAAACTTTTGTGGCTTTTAATGCCTTCCTACCACCTGCATGTTCAAGAACAAACCATTGGGTTTGACATGTTCAAAAACAAACCATTGAGTTCCAAGTCTTTGACATGTTCAAGGACAAACCATTGGGTTCCACACCTCGTTTCTGTGAGAACAAGTCTATAGAATTAAAAACAAATAAACACACGGATAAGCTAGTCCAGCTTGTTTGAACTGCTGCATTACAAATGATGCAAACTGAGTTATATAAAATAATAGCCATGCTATCATGCTTGTGGATTCTGTGGGTCAAGAATTTGGATATAACAGTGACAGGAAAACTTGTGTTTACTCCATGATTATTTGGGGCCTCAGTGGGGAAGGCTTAAATGGATGGAGGTGACTCAGACAACTTGGGGCTGAATTCACCTGGCACCTGGGCTGGACTCAAAAGGGACTCTTGACCAGAGTGGCTTATCCATGGCCCCTTCATGTGGCTTGGGCTCCTTACATGATTAATACGGCCTCAGATTAGTCACACTTTTAGATGTAGACTCAAGGCTCTGAAAGCAAATGTTCTAAAAGCAAAGCTTCAAAAGTAAGTATGATGGGAGCTGCACGGTCTCTTGTGACACAGTGTCACATGTGTCACTCTGACAGACTATTATTTGAAACAGTCTCAAGTCTGCCCAAGTTCAAGTAGAAGTGATATAGACTCCATGTATCAATAGTAGGAGTTATCAAAAAATTTGTGGGTATATTTTCAATCTGATATGCAAATAAACAGAACATTTCTTGAAAAAACAAACTTCTTAATTTTTAACTCCTCTGAAAAGTCTCCAAAGCCCAGCACAGCAGTTCCCAACCTTTTCCACACAAAAACCTTGCCTACTTAAAAAACAAAAACGAAAAAAAAATCGGAAATCCCCAAAGAAAATATTTATTGTCTTTGAAAGATCACACACTTATAGTAAATAATTCAATATAGCTAAACACAAAGAATTTGGCATAGTACAAATAATGTAAAATATTCTTGAAATCTTACCATTTAGAGATAACCACTAACTTCTGGAGAATATCTTTTCAGATATTTCTCTATGTACATATACATAGAAATATGTGAACAGTTTTATATGAATAGGATCATCCTAATGAGCTTTTGTGAAATGTATTCTTTTTTTCCCACTCAAAAACATGTTAATTTTTCTATGTACTATTGATCTCTTACCCAGCAGCTATTGGCTTGTTTTTACTTCTTTGTAACTCTTCTTTCCTTAACAGAACTTCTATTTTAATTCAGCATACACCCTTCTTTGAGTGGCAATTTGTTTCCAGGAAGACAGACACTAACTCCAGCCCCTAGGGTAAAAGACTAGTGGGCTTAGCTAAAATAACAGTCCATTTCCCTGGCCAGTGATTGGAATTGTGATGGAATGTGACACAATTCTGGCTAAAGCCAGGGCAAGACTGATGGCGGGTTTGGGGGAATGGATTTCCTGACGGTACAAAGAGACACTCTGCATGCAGCACCCTCTCTGCTTCTATCATATGTTATCATTTCTAAACATAATGGCTAAAACCACAGAAGCTTCAGGTGGTTTTGTTTTTGTGTGTGTGTTTTGTTTGTTGTTGTTGTTGTTTATTTCTTTCAGATAAATTATTTCAATTTAAATGAGTCGAGTTGTACCTTTCTGCTACTTATAACCAAAAGTATTCTAACTGATGCATGTCCACACACACACACACAAGCATTCTAACTGATGCATGTATACAAAAGTACTTTGACTGGCTGCCTAGTATTTGTGGGTATACCAGAACCAACTCTAGAAAAATTCCCAATTGTTTGACATTAAGGCTATTTTCTAATTTTTTTTTTGCCATAATAAGCAACACTGATGAGTATCAGTACTTCCATTAATTCAATTTTCAAGCACTGCATGGGGTGTCTATAAACTTCCATTTTATGACAATAAGTCTGTAACCCACAAGACTGGTCCCGCTGAGGCACGCTTTCTGAAATCCGACTGTTCTGTCAAAGATGAACACTTGCAGCCTCCAATTATCCTCATCTTTTTCTTCTTCCATTGGAAAGAGCATGAACTTTGGAACCAGACAGAAATGATTAGAAACCTCTGCCACTTCCTAAACATACAATCTCATGAGCTTCCGTGAGAATAGATACCAACTTTCTGTAAAATGAGAATAGAAATACCAACTTTCAGAGTTGTTGTCAGGATTAGATACGATGATATATTTAAGCAACTTGCTCTGAGTTACCTCCTGTCTGGAGACTGACACATTTGTTAAGTGCTGAGATGGTCATTATTTTTCCATTTTATTATTTACCATCTGCAGAAATGTTTGTGGAAGACCAGGAATAGGGGATGTTGTTTTCAAAATGTGTCAGTGAGATGCTGTTTGCTTTCTTTCCAGAAGGGCCAAGACTTCCTGCTACTGTTTTTAACTTTTAATTTTGAAATAATTCTGGATTTTCAGAAGAGTGGCAAAGATAGCACCATATACCCTTCACCCAGCTTCCGCTAATGTTAACATCTTACATAACCACAGGGCATTAATCAAAACTGACAAATAACCATTGGTAATACCATTAACTAAATTACAGACTTTATTTGGATTTAACCTGTTTTTCTACTAATGTGTCTTTTCCATTTCAGGATATAGTTCAGGACACCATGTTGCATTAGGTCCTGCTGATTTTTAAAGACTTGGAACCATTACTTCAGAGGGCGGAGCTGAACACACTCCTGCGGGGGGGGGGCGAGGGGGAGGGAGGAAGGAGGTTGCAGGCAGAGGGGAATATCCAGAGCACTATTTATGTGGTGCTATCAATTTGCCATCTTCGTAAAATATGGGGTAGGTATTTCTGTCTTCATTTTACAAATGGGGAAACCGAGCTTCAGGGAAGTTGAGAGGTCTGATCAAGGTCACTGAGAAGCAGAGCAGAAATCAAACCAGGCAGCCTGGTTCATACTTAGCTGCCTTTCCCAGAGTATGCACCTCCCCAGCCCTTTCCCTAGAGCCGGTCCTCAGTGTGTGGCTGGGAAGGCAGAGCGGGTCCTGGAGCAGGGTCCTGGCTCTGTGGACAGAACCAGCTCTGGTCAGAACTGTCCCTTCTGACCACGCCCCTTCGCTCTTACCTCCTGACATTCTGGACCAGGCCCTCCAAATCCCTTTCTCCCAATCCTTCCGCATCAGCTCTGGCGCTCAGCAAGTTACTACTTGTCAATCCTATCACTGGGCTAGGCCACAATGCAAAGGCGCCTCCTGGTGTTTGCATTTGAATAGGGACCTGAGCCTGAAGTCAAACAATGAAGCTCTGGTGGGAGTGGGGGCGACTGGGCGGAGCGCATTCCGGCGGCCCCTTCCAGGCCACCGCGAAGGCGTGAAGGCAGTTCTCTTACACACTCGCGCGGAGGCTAATTTATCCACTTAAAATATCACAGGACCCTCTGCTTCTCATTCTGCTGGGACTGCCCCTGCTCCTGGAGACGGGGAGGTGTCTCCCTTTAGTGGGCACAGCCTAAGATCACCCTGATTTCTCTTCCAGGAGCCCTGTCCGCTGCCAAGAGGAAAGCAGGCAGCCGGGAGCTCAGCTTGCTCTCTGAGCTCCCACCTAGCTCCATCATCATCGTCGCCACCCCGTGGGGGTTGGGGGGTCACAAGCACCACTGTCTATTAGATGTCACCTCACAGCAGTGCAGCCAGGAGCTACATGGATCATATGACTAAATAAGGAAACAGGCTTGAGCTACCCAGTGGGGACTCGAACCTCCACCTCACTGGCTCCACAGTCTATAATCCTTCCACGACGCCAAATGCTTTCATGATGACTGTTCTGGAAAAAGGACCATTGCCAAAACCAATCTCTGGTTCCCGTGCAGGAAGAGCCCTGTGCAGGCTGAGCAATGTGCAGATCCCAGGCTCTGGAGGACCAGGCTGGAGACAAAGCTCCTTTCTAAGGCATCTGACTGGAGGAGGAAGAGGGCTCTGTCTGGCAGGCAGGAGGGCAGAGGTAAGGGCCTGTATCCTGTCACAGAGCAGCATTTCCTCCTCATTCAGGTGACACAGGTTAAAGAACACTGATAGTGAACTTCGTCTCTATTTATCCAGTAAACTTGGCCTTTCAGGGGTGTTACCCAGGCCTGGAGCGGCTTTAATCCTTTTGTTTACTTCAAGGAGGTTCAGTGAAACTAGCATTGTCTTAAGCTGGAACTGCACTTTAGCCGCAGATCTGCTCTCAGTTCCGACACAGAAACCGGCTCTGGGGAAAATAGTCATAACATTCAGGACTGCAACATGGGGTGACTCACCTCAGAGTCACTGGCAAGCCATTTGCACCCCTCTTGGTCGTGGGTGGCTTTGGGTCACAACATGGGTCCTGGAAGCCTCTACTGAGATTGGAAGAACAGCTAACCCATAGTGTGTTTAGTTGACACTACACACCAAACACTACACACATAGTATCATGCTAATCTTCGTAACAACAGGGAGATAGGCAGATATCTCTATAGATGAAGAAACTGAGGCACAGAGAGCTTAAATACATTATATAAGTTTACACGGCCACTCAACGGCGGACCTGACCATCAGGCATAAACTGGAGTGATGAGGCCACAAACCAAGAGATGCTGGCAGCCACCAGAAGCTGCAAGGGGCAAGGAATGGATTTTCTCTTAGAGCCTCTGGAGGAAGCATGGCCCAGCTGACACCTTGATTTTAGCTCAGTGAGAATGATTTTGGCTTTCTAGACTCCAGATTTGTGAGAATAAATTTCTGTTGTTTTAAGCCACAAGATACTCATAGCCATAAGACATTAATGCAAGGTTCACGCTGGCTGTCTACAGGCAATTTCCTTTAACTTTTTAAATTTGTCTTTCTTAATTTGCTACAGTATACGTTTTGTGGGGACAGGCAAAACACTAAAAGGATTTATACTAGGAAAAAGAGAAGCTCTTTAGTGTGTGCATGCTGTATAGGGCTCCACCTCGAGTGTTCACAGAAAACCAGTCTGGGGAGACCACTGTGGCTCAGGAAGACAGTTGCAGACAACTCATTGATGCAAAATAAGGGGTTTGCTTATTTACACATTTGTGTATTGATTCAATTATTCATTCATTTCTTCAAAGAGGTGTGGAGCTCCTGCTTTGATCAGGTACTATGGCAGGTGCCAGGGATGCAATTATGCAGAATACAACCTGGAGGTTGCTACTCTCCAGGGGATTCTAGTCCCAGGGTGGGGCAGAAGAAGTTGTGCTTTTAATTTCATTAAGCACCCTGTAATGCATTAAGGCATAAAAGAGTTTGCATGTCTGTCTCCTCTGCCAGGAGTTTCCATCCTTGAGGGCAGAGGCAGGTATAAATGCCTGCCACTTACTTCAACCATTCATTCATTCCTGCACTTTTGCGTTACCACAAGGTGGTTGAACTTCCAGGGTTTTCAGCAAAGGAACAGCCTAAGTGGTCATTTCTCCAGAGTGAAGGAAGCAGAGAAGAGGGTGATTGGAAAGTCTCCATAGAGACTGAAACAGTGGCATAAGAATGGAGAAAGTTTCACCAGGTGGGGAAGGTACTTCCAGGTAGAGGGAACAGCATGTGAAAAATGGCAGCAGTGTGAAGTTGTCAGTACATTTGAGAAACTGCTAGTAGTCCAGTATGGTTGCAAAACAAGGTGTGTGTGGAAGAGAGTACAGACTCAGAAAAGGATGGGACAGGAAGAGTGTGTAAGGCCCAGACCCCGGTGGCCTTTGTCATGCTAAAGAACTGGGATTTAAAAGTTACAAGGAAAGAGAATCAAAGGATGACGTGAGGGATCTATGTGTAGATGGAGAGTAGGACATAGGAAAGACTTCTCCTCTTCCTTCCTCTCTTTCTGTTTCATAATTCCTCCCTTCCCCTTTTATAAAGGAGTAAAGGGATAGGAAAAGACCATCTTTCAGCTCCTACTATATGCCAGGTCCTGTGGTGAGTGCTTTGCCACCTGTATGTAATCTTTACTCATATCTCCGGGTGAGGAAACTGAGGCTCAAAATGGGTAACTTTGGAGCTGAGGTCGCCACCGTGGGGCATCCAATTCCAGAAGCGGTGCTGTTTCCACTGGGCCAGATGCAGTAACTTAAAGTGGAATTAAGCTCTTTGTAAAGTGTTTCATGTACCTAAGCTCACTGGATTCTTAACACGACATTGAGTGGTAAATTGGGCAGATATCCTCATCCTCATTTTCAGGAGAAAAACTGAGTCACAGAGAACTTCACTGACTATGTGACAGTGATTTGAGGGTTTCAAGATTAGAGATATCCAAAGTACTGAAGATATATCCATCTGAAAACCACACATGGAAACAAAAATAACCCCGAGATGGTTTCTCAGCGCAAAGGGGCAGTTGTGGACATGCCACATGTGCACAAGAGGATTTTGCATGTGGAGGTTTGCAGGTAGAATAGCCGGAGGGGCCAACCCAAGTGGCTGAGCTAATCCCTTTCTTTGCCTTCTGCCTGTTTCCTCTGTCACCTTGGGAGGGGGGTGCTGCAGAGGGGGCATCTACGATTCTCCAAGGAATCCCTCATTTAGCTCCTGAGACCCAGCACAAGCCTGGGTGCAGAATGTTGGTGCAATTTTGACAAGAAGCTCACAGAGGTTCAGTGACTAGTTTTAATTAGGCCATCGTTGTTTACGTTTGATGTTTATCAGCTAATTGGCATGGCAAGGTGTGAGTCACACAGCTTTCCCCTGGCATGGAATCAGTTTGTCAGAGAAAAAACCAGGAGAACAAATGATTCCAATTACGAGAGAACCCACCGGGCTAATTATCGTCCCACTAAGGACGGAACCTCCCCCTCCTGCTGCTACTGCTGCTGCTGAGGCTGCACCAAGTGCCCTGTGATCCTCCCACCCCTTTCCCCCAGCTCCGGAAATCCAGAATCTAGGGATCCAGGCCCCCAGCTGGTTGCCTGGGGTTTATTCTCTTGGATTCAAAACCCACACATCCCCTCAGTTCAGACCCATCAGGGCAACATTCCCCGCTTTAGTCCGAGATCAGTCTCCACTGTATCCCCTTTCACAAATGATAGCTTATATATGTGGTACTTCTTCTGTGTGCCAGGCACTGGTGGAAACACTTTATAATTCTTTATTTCAATAACATGGCTATTCAGGTCCCATTATCATCTCCATTTTACAGATGAAGAAACCGAGGTAGACAGAGACTGACAAACTTGTTCACAGTGAAGCAACAGAAGTGGGATTTGAACCCACATGATCTGTCACTGTAGCACGGGCTCTTGACCATCAGTGATTCTTGAAGGGTCAGAGAGTCCCCAAATCAACCAATCACAGTTCTTCAGGCAGATTTCTGGGGGCGGGGCAACTTTCCCTCTAACTACCTAGGTACAACTTCCTTCTAGAACAGTGCTGTCCAGAACTTTCTACAATGATGAGAATGTTCTGCTGGGCTGTCCAACGAAGTAGCCACTAGCCACATGTGGCTATCGTACATGTGAAATGCGGCTAGTGGAAGTGAATTTTAAATTTAATTTAATTTTAATTGAAAGGTTGGACAGCACAGTTAGAGCTGGTCAGCTCTCATTTCTCAAATGCAGCGGTGTTCGAATGAACCCTGTACTTGTGTCGTTGCAACCCTCCCCACCCCCTATCTTACATCTATCTCTCCAGTTTCTTGGTGTGGACAGAATGGACAAGACGTGGGTCTCTTCATTTTTTGCATTCTCCCTGTCCTGTTCTCTAAGCCCCCTCCAGAGGAGGGCTTGTATGGAGGAATGCAGTTCAGCTGCCCTTGAGTTGAATGATGATCATGGACCTTTGGAATGTCCACAAAGCCCTACACCCTCAGCCTCCCCAATCTCCCTCCTTCGCAGGGGTAACAGATGGCCCCAGCTTTCACCAGCCGGGCCTGAGCACATTGTCACTCCCAGCTGAAAGTGAAATATTCAGTGGCATTTAAATTAAATAGACTCTAATGCTTCAGTAATATTAATTACGTTTTCATTCATCCCTGGCCTAATAAATCAATGCATAAAGAGGGGATGCTCGGGAGGCTGGCAGGCGAGTGGGGCCACTGGGCCTTTGTGTGAGCCCGCACACAATGCCCCCATTCTTACCGGGCTGCGCTTGCCCCTGCAAACATCTGTGCTCAGCCCCTCTTGAGGAAGAGCCAAAGCGGTAACATTTACACTCTGCTCGTCCAATTTGTCCCTGCACTGGGGCCTGAGTCAACCAGAAATGTGAAGGCCACACTGAAAAGAGCATGCGGGAGTGGGGTGTGTGTGTGTGTGTGTGTGTGTTTGGAGTTGGAGTTTGCAAAATTTCTGGGGCAGAGGGTTAAGGGACTGATAGAGAGAAGGGTATAGTGCTGAGACTTCTCTACTAGCTGCAGGATTGTGTTGGCTCAGCTTTAACCATGGGAGGAAGAAGGAAGGAAGGAAGAAAGGAAGGAAGGAAGGAAGGAAGGAAGGAAGGAAGGAAGGAAGGAAGAAAGGAAGGAAGGAAGGAAGGAAGGAAGGAAGGAAGGAAGGAAGGAAGGAAGGAAGGGCAAAATAATAGCTACCATGGAATGGGTGCTTACTTTGAGCCAGGAATCTGCTAAGCACATTTAATGAACACTCTCTTGTTTATTCTTTACAACAATTTGT
The DNA here is from genome assembly GCA_004027375.1 of Macroglossus sobrinus. Classification (NCBI taxonomy): domain Eukaryota; kingdom Metazoa; phylum Chordata; class Mammalia; order Chiroptera; family Pteropodidae; genus Macroglossus; species Macroglossus sobrinus. The sequence goes on along the minus strand of PVKZ01003662.1, from coordinate 47,968 downwards.
GACATAAAATAGCAACTTTTATTGGCCCATTTTACAGATAAGGAATTTATTCACAGTTCAGAGAAATTAAGTATTGGCTGTGGTTCTAGCCCATGTATGACTCCAAGGTCCATGATCTTCACCTCTAAGATCTACTACTATTGGAAGAAAAGACAGAAGAAAGAAAGGGGTCTTTCGGGCTGTGCTTTAGATGAGAGGCAAGGGCCAAAGTTTGAGAAGTTTGCAACATTCCCTTTGGTTTCTGAGCTTTTTTGCCTTTGGAGAGGTCAGTCCCCACCAGCAGTGCCCCCCGCCCCTCTCTGGGGCTATACATATGTAAAAGAAGCCAATAAAACACTCCAGAGAGCCTGCCCTCCTAAATCTTCAGGGCACAAAAACCTCCCACTTGTGATGCTTCAAAGCTGCCCAGAGCTACCAGTTTACCCCCAGAAGTCTCAACTCAGTGCCTCTGATTGGAAAATAAATAGCCTTGCACATAAAAACCGCAGGCCAATTGTGACCCCAGGAATGGGAAAGTGCTGTGTGGACCCGACCACTGCATGCCGCCCCAGAGCCTGCCTCTGCCCAGGCATCCTCTCCTCAAGGGAACGGAGTGGGAGCTGGGGCGAGGCCCTCGGTGGAAGTGGGGATTTCAAAAATGGCTCCTTAAAAAGATGTTTAAAAAACTGAGATATAATTGACATATAATTCATCACTGTGTTTCAATACAGGTATAGACTATGAAATAATAGATTTTTAAAAACCAGATGAAAAAATGATAAATGTTAAATTCTACAAGAAATAACATGTTTATTGTAGAAATACATATAAGTAGAAAGAGAGAGAACATCACCTTATTCCTTCTGCCAGAACTAATATTTGGTACTTTTCCTTCTAGAGGAATTTTTCTACCACTACTTGGCAAAAATTGGACCATAAGATGCAAACTGCTTTTAACCTGCTTTGCCTCCAACCTATTAATATAGCACAAAAACTTATCTGGCATTGAATACGTATATAGCTACTTCATTTTGAATGCAGCTTATGAATGAAACATGCTTTATTTAATTAATCAATCCCAACTTTTGGACATTTGGTTTGTTTCTATTTTTTCCCTCTAACACACAATGCTCTAATGAATTTCCTTGTGGCCAAATTTGGGTGCACTTGCATTCCTGATAAGTCTTTTAGAATAAATTTCTCAAAGAGAAATTGCTAAGTCAAAGTGAATATACACGCATAGTTTGAGGGCAGAAATCCTGAGTGTCTATTAGGATTTTTTTTTTTATGTCTGAAAGCTGCATAATTTATTTAAATTTCTGAATATACTCAGGTATATAAGATATTCAATCACTTAAAAGTATTTTGTGTTGAGTGAACTTTTTCTGTCTTTATTGAAATATAATAGACAATTAGTTGCTTGTATTTATGTTGTACAATTCAATGAGTTTCTTTTTCACTTACAGTTGGCATAGTGATCAGAGATCCGCATAACTTGTAAAGTGATCACTCCACTAAATCTAGTATAACTCTTCCCCCTTACATATTTATTACAACATTACTACCATCTTCTCCATGCTACACTTTACATCTCCATGTCCATTCTGCAACTATCCATTTGTACCTCTTAATCCCTTTGCCTATTTTTGTTCCCTCAACTCCCTTCCATCTAGGATCTCTCTAAAAATTCTCCATATCTATGAGTTTATTTCTGCTTTTGTTGTTGTTCTGTCAGGATTTTTAAAAATTTTTCAGAACGCTAAGTCTGAACCCCAGACCCAATTTCTACCCAGTGTAAATATCCTTAAGGCAAATTTGACTGTGCAAATGCAAGCTTTGGAAACTTCTAGTCATCTTGTTGGTGACTGTGTGGCTCAGCACCTGCAGCTCTAGCATGAGGGTAGCCACATGGCCTGTACCTCGGCCTTATTTGTGTCCCACAGGAAGCAGCTGAGTAGTGCATCCCAGGCTGTGCTCCTGGAGTCAGCATCGGGTCCACTTCTGTCTGGCTGTGTGTCCTAAGAGAAATCACCCAACCTCTCTGAATCTCAGTTCCTCATCTGCAAAATTTCGGGCAATGTTTGTATCTATCTTATTTCCGTGAATATTAAACCTCTGTAAAACACTTAACACCAGGCCCCATACATGGTAAATGTTCATTCAACATTTGTTACTATTCTGTTATTATATTGATGCACTAGTGTGCTATTTACCAAACTCTTAGTTATACCAGTCTTAGGGGTTTTTTTGGAGGTGTCAAGAGAAATCATAAAGTGCACAGAAGGTGACTTAATTTAATGTAATGTCGACTGAGGCCCTGTCATGAGCTGGACACTATGTTATGCACTGTGGCGGAAGCAGAGATAAATGCGTCTCCAGGAGCTCGTTGGCTGGTTGCAAAGCTGGAAAAGTGCACCAGTAACTCAGACCTAAGGCAGCACATTGCCAAATGAGGAAATGAGAGGTGCAAATAATACGTGTAGATAAGGCATCTGGAGCAGCATCTTTGGGAGGAGGGATTTGAAGAGATGCTCAGGGAGGTGCAGTAACTTGTTCAAAGTCACACAGTTGCTAAGATTTGTAGCTGGGATTAAACCTTAGCTCTGTCTGGTTAAAAACTCATGTTTGTTTTTACTCCATACTAAAAAGCAAAAAATACCAAAGCCTTCTAAAGTAGACTGAGACCACCCGACAGATGACAATGGAAATGCTCTTTATCTGTGCTGTCCAATAAGGTGGCCACCAGCTGCATGTGGCTGCTGAGCTCCTGAAATGTGGTTCGTTAAGTGAGGAACTGAATTTTAAATTTTATTTAAATGTGGCTAGTGGGGACTGTATTGGACACTGTGGGTCTAGACTGAGGAAACTGATTTAAAGAGAAGGGATAATATTAAAGCGCAAAGTTCTCGATGACTAGGAAAGTGAGAGATTTTTAAAAATAAAAAATGAAAAGGAAAGCACACTCTGATTTGAGAGGCACTGTTAATAGTTTAAAAATAGTTTTCATGGCGGCCAAATATTTTTCTCCTCTTGGAGCAAGACATTTGGTTGATGTGCTCTGACCATGCCATCTTTGTGGCTCTTTGTCAAACAGCTTGGGGCCCAGCCAAAGCCCATAGGGAGGGCTCCCTTTGGCAAATGCATTCCCCCTTCTTCTCTGTTTTGTATTTGGCATTAAACCGAGTAACTGTCTCATGCTGAAACCACCACACGTATCTAATTCCCATTTTGTTCTCTGTCAGATTCAGGCAGAGAGCTGATAGAATAGCTGACACTTTCAGGTCAGAGAAAACTTCCTATCTGTAGTTCTTAATGGTTGGAGCTGTGCAGAGACACACTAGGCAACCTCAGGGGGGAGGTGAGTCTCCCATCAGGAGAAGTGTTCAAGCATGGGCTGAACAATCATGGGTATGTTGTATCAAGTTTGTGTATGTCAGGCAAGAGTGGAGAGGTAGTTAGAATAAAAGGTTCATTGTATTATTTCTAACTCCCAAAGTCAGATTGTAAAGCGGGCACCTTTGCTCTATAAAAATCCTCATCTGTTCATATCCTTTAGTCAAATAGGGTATGACTATGACAAATGCTACACAGGTAAGAAAATGTAGACTGAGAAATCCCTGGGGCTAGGGATGTGTCATTTTCAGCTCTGTACCATTGGGCCAAGTGTGGTACTTGACACATAGAAGATGTTCAGAAAATCCTGATCATTCAGATCTTGAATTCTTAACCTAAATATTAAATGGCAGCCTTCATTTGCTTTAATAAGAGTAAATGCACTAGGTAAATTCAATATAAATTTGCATTTATTTCCACAAGGATCAAACAATCATTATATATAAATTTATTAAGAACCCTGTGTGCCCAGCACTCTGTGATATAAAAGAGAAGGAGGAAACTCAAATTACAAAGTATCTCCTGTGGGCTGGGTACTGTGGTGGGTGCATCTGCAAACATTTTGTAGTATAAAGCCCACAAGCTTAGAAGAGGGATTAATATTTCCATTTTATAGATAAGGGAGCTGAAGCATGACAGGGAAGTAATCTAAAATCACATAGTAAGTGACTGGGGTAGCAGTCAAGTGCCTTCATTCCCATCCCTAAACTGGTTTATGAGGCAGATGGGGTTACCATTGGTAAGGACAGGAGACTGGAGGGACTTGGGCACTGTTATCACATCTCAATGCTGGAAAGGTGGGGGATGTCTTCTGCCTCCTGGCCGGAGAAACCACCAAGTCCTAATGGTCACATAGTAGATGCAGGTAGGTCCTAGCAGGCTCACAATAGATAAAATCACCTCCTCATCTCAACCCCTCTCTCTCCAATTCTTAAAAGTTCTTACCTGACAATGGGAACTCATAAGATTGGTGTCTTTAAACTTCTAAAGAATTACTTCAAATGCAATACCTTTTTTGGGGGGGTGCTCATTCTCACCGGCCAATTTTCAAAGCTCACTTAAGATGGATTAATGAGGACTCTGTTGCAAGTGGCAAAAACCCAAATCAAAGTGGTTTAATTACAAAAGTGGTTCGTGATGCTGGAAAGACAAGACTATGTATGGCTGATCTAGATGCTCAAACAATGGTGTTAGAGATGACTTTCATGTGTCTTTTGGCTCTTCTTCTGTTTTATCTCTATTATCAGGGATGGCCACCTGTGGCTCCAGAGTTACTTCTTACCTGTGTAGCATCTTCAGCAAGAGACAGTGCAACTTTTCCCCAATATTTCTAAAACCTAAAGAAATGTAGTGCAATAAATAATGTTGAAACTGTGAGCTACTTCAAGCTAGAGGTTTGCACTGGGTGTGACAGATGTCGATGTAGCTATGTTTTTCTTGAAATTTTAAAATATCCCGAGGCAGCCTGAAAGTTCTCTGTGGCATCCCAGGGTGCTTCCTTCTTCAGTTTGGGAGAGAAGGTTGTTGGGTCGCCTTCTCCCCTTGCCTGAACTGCTGCTTCTCTCCTTGCCCTAATCTCTGGCTTCATCTCTTTCCCTTACAATGTTTTGAGTCCCATCCTTGGCATTTATTAATGTATCACGTTAAGTAGGTTACTTATTCTTTCTAATCCTTAGGTCTTCTCTCTGGTAAGTGGTGATTATGGTATCTACTTTGTAGGGCTGTTGTGAGGATTAAATGAGATTCTATATTTAATGTGCTGAGCACAGCGCTTGGAAGATAACTAGTGTTCAGAGTTTTAGCTATTGTTTTTCTTATTATTGTTATTGCTATTAATATATGGAAAGACTAATAAATCAGCATTAAGCTCATCTGTAAATAAGGAAAAAAACACAGAATAAGTGGCTTAAATAAAATAGAAGTTTACTTCTCTCTCATGCAAAAATTCAAAAAGATGGTCTAGGGCTGTGATGTTTCCTAGTGCTAGGGATTCAGACTCTATCTTATTTATCTGCTATGTATAACTCCATGAAAAGGCCACTTCATGGCTTAAGAGGGCTGCTCTAGCTCCAGCCATCATATCCGGTGCCAGCCTGAAGGAAGAAGGCAAGAGGAAGAGAAGTTCATGTTCTCTTTCTTCTTAGAAGTTGCATATCTCAGTTTTGCACAAATCTCAAAGCTAGAACTTAAGGCACACTTAGCTACAAGGGAAATGGATAAATGAAACATTATTCTGGGCAACCACAGTGCCCTGTTAAAAATTCTATTATGATGGGGGAAGGGTAGGCTCTGCCACAACAGGGCAATGGGAAAGGATTCTGGAAGCCAGGCGCACTTTGGACAGTAGAGCTCAGAGAAAACCATTCTTCTGCTTAAAAGGAAACACTGCAAAACTTTTGCAACCCGAGGAAAGTCAATCTTGACTCCAGAATTTTTAAGAAAGCTGGAAATTAAAACTCACATCTGAAGCTCTCTTCCCTGAGCCATGGAGCTTAACTCAGTCTTTCCCCTCCTACTGCCAGCCTGGGTTGGGGAGAGGCAGAGCACTGGCCCCAGGCAAACTTGGTTTGAGGCCAAATTCCAGGACTCTTGGGGCTGACTGGCAGCCACTCTGTCTGAGCAACCTGGGGGATCCTGAGAAAAGAATGAATACCCGAGTCCCAGAACAAAATCAGCAGCAATGATGCTCCTGCTGCCCGGGTCTGGCTGGGAGGCCGCACAGTGGGGAGGATGAGGTCATGGTGACAAATGAGAGAAGGGGGAGGGCTCTAGAGGGCAGCGAATGTGCCCAGGGGCTGAGAGCAGGGAGTCAGAGCAAAGCCAGCATCAGGGATCCACCCCTCGTTCTGCCGCTGTCCTGCTGTGATTTTGGACTTCAGTATACCCAGCTAGAAGATGGGAAACAAAATCTACTATCCTCTCTGCTTTATGAGGTTGCTGTCAGCAGCAGCTAGGGTTCGAAATGTCCAGAAAATGAATAGATTTCTAAAGAAAAAGGAGTTTGGTTGCCGGGAGTTGGGGGTGGGGGTTAGAGGGATAAAATGGCAGAGCCCAGAAGGTTTTTAGGGCAGTGAAACTGTTCTGTATTACATTAACGGTCGATCCAAGTCTTTATACATATGTCCAAACTCATAGAATTCACACCACCAGGAATGAAACATAATGTAAAGTATGGACTTTGGGTGATAATAAGGTGTCAGTGTTGGTTCAAGACCACACTAGTGTGGGATGTTGACAGTGAAAGAGGCTGTGGGAAGAGTATTGGGGATGCGTGGGAGAGGGTTATGTGGGAACTTTGTAGTTCCTGCTCAATTTTCCTTTGAACCTAAAATTGCTCTAAAAAATTGTCTATTAATTTTTTTAAAAAAAAGATAGAAAAAGAAGTTGACCTTGGGAGTAACATTGCCAACTCAGGCCTGAGTAAAGAGTTACTGAACAGCTGTTGAAAAGAAATCAACCATGCATATTTATCTGATCCAAAAGGCAACTATATACGGCTATAATGACAACTAATCAGATACCAGGTATGTAGTGATTATCCATCAAGGCAAATGTAGTAAAAGAAATTAAGAAGACCCCAAACATCTACACAGCATGAAATTGCTCATATCTTGATGTAGAGTGATCAGTTTGATGGGGATGATAGTTTAATTTAGAATGTGGAGGCAGGGAGTAGATAAAAACATGGTTGCCACATTATCTGGTCTTATCAGTGGTGTGCTCTTAGGTCATTTCATGATCATTGCCTTTCACTCCAATGTTGAGGAGGTACGGTTACTTTTTGATGATCTGCAAGTTCATCAAACTTTTGTTCAGCAGCCAGGTTTTTCTGCTTTTTGAAGAAAACTGGGATTATACACTGCCCTGAGGAAAATGCAATACGAGCCTGTGCCTAGTGCCGCTGGGGATAAGTCTAGAGCAGCCCTGTCTGGGAGGACGGTCTGCCGTGATGGAAGTCCTCCAATCTGCACTGAGCACTATGGTAGCCGCCCGCCACATGTGCCTACCGAGAGCTTGAAATGAGACTAGTGTGACCGAGGAACAGAATTATTTTATTTTTATATTAATAAATTTAAACTACATCCTTAAATAGCCAAGTGTATTGCCACCAGTGGCTGCTGTATTGAATAGTGTGGGTCGAGGGTCAAATCCCTCAGTTCTTCTCCTACTGACCTCAGGCCTCTCAGAGATTGGTTCCGTATGTGTATGTGCGTGTGTATATGTACATGTGTGTGTGTATTACACATGTGCATATGTGTGTCTGTGGGAGCAGGTGGTAGGTGCATTAATGAGGAACATGGCAGAACTTCCTATGGAGCCAGTTAACCCACAAGTATCTCATCCCCAAATGATGGAGCATCCTACACATGTGGAAACATTTTTACCTGAAAAATGCAGAAGACACATGGAATAAAAAAAAAGGCAGGATTATATAGATTTTCTCTGTTGTACATTCAATATGTATTTTTGTTGTTAAAAACAAATTATGACATTTATAGCTATATCACATATAATGGGTCAGGGGATCAGACTGAAGTCCAAGGCTGTCTCTGGCTTTGCTACCAAGTTGCTATGTGTGTCTGGCATGTGACATCATTCTTGGGATCTCAGTTTCCTTATGGTTACTATAGAAACTAAGCAGAAGCTACCCATTTTGGGTTAAAAAACATGAAGATGGAAAACCTTACTTCAGACTTTTCTAATCTACTACGGGTTAAGTCAAAGTGTGCACCGTGTCTACAAAGGACAAAGGGGACACTGTGGTCCAATCAGCTTGGTTAAGATTAAGGGGTCTCTTGCCTTCAGGACATCTAAGAATATTTAATATGCCCATGAGCATTGTGACTCTCCAGGTAGGGGATCCGGTTTTTGCCTTTCCAAAACTCTCCAAAATTTATTTCTCTTTGAGGAGCATCTTGCAGAAAGGACTAATATTTCATGGAACACATTTAGAGAAATGCTGATGTGGAGGAAGCATGAGTAGTTTTTTGGGACCCAGTTCTCTCTTCAGCTTTTGACCTCCCCTTCCTCTCCTGCTAGATATGCAGGGCAGAGGTCCTATCCTCGGCAGAGGGATGAATCATGTTTTGCTTTGCACAGATGTAGCTCCCCGTGGCCCCAGCTGCACAGCTTCCCCAAGCAGCCTGTTTTGTTCTGAATGTAGGCGGGAACAGGCTCCCACAGGAGGGACAATGTTGACCAAGACCCCCAGCAATATCTCGACCTCTGTGGGAGCTGGCAGCACCTCACAGAGGGCAGACTTTGGCATTGCACTTGTACAATCAGTTCTAAATTCTGCTGAGCCCTACAGATTTATCTGGACGAAAAGGTTCGTAAAAATGCAAGATCACATCGTTATCATTATCAGCTGTCCCAGTTAGAGCCTCGCAATTCACAAGCCCACAATCAATGGAGCTTTTTCAACAATCTCATTCTACTCAGCTTGGAAAAGGTGTAATTACATGGACCTGCACATCCTCTGGAGAGACAGAGGCATGTCTGGCCCCACGTCTGTCCCCAGTGTGTGGGGGAGAGGCATCTCCAGGCCCCTTGCTAGGCATATAAACAGAAGTGCCTTTCAGGCTCTGCCCAGATTAGAGACGAGTTAGAAGCTGTGTCCCGGGCCCCCCAGAACTTTGTCATGGTAGACATTAGGGGGTGGCATTGCTTCTGCCCCTCTGTAACTCAAGTGCTCTCAGGTGGCACTACAGAGGCTACGTGAGACCTCTCCTACTTTTTTTCTTTTCCTAATTTCATCTAGGATCAGGAAAAAATTGGACTCAAAGAATTTTCCTTTCTGAAACCCACAGCACACATAGTCCAAAAGAAGCTTTCTACCTGGGCCAGTCTGAGCTGGAGAATGTAAGCCCCACCTCATTCTCTTCCTACAAATCTCTGGCACTATTAGCTGTGTGACCTTGGGGGAAGTTCCTAACCTCGAGGATTTTTCTGAAATAGGGATGGCAACTTTACCCTCCTGAATGCAGGGGGCCTGGATCAACTGTTTTTTTTAGGCCCCCTTGCCTATTAAATCTTTTATTCTAACTCAAAAGATCTTTTATTCTATCTCAAAGACTTTTAGTGTCACAGGAAGGAAAAATTAAGAGACACGCTTCATTTAAAAAAATGATTCCTTCTGTTTCTTATACCCAAAACAGAAGACGAGAGCTCCTTTTAGGGTTTGAAGGTCAGCTCAGGGTCACAGAAACTTAATAAGAGTCAGGCTCTTAGGGAGTTCACCTAGGCTGACATTTTCTGCTTTACACTTGTCTGACTGCAGCCTCCCATTAGCCCGCTGGGCCTGTGTCATCACAAATGTGGGAGGGTTGACAGTCGTGTAGTTCCCTCAGGGGCCTGCCTTGCCTCTGAGCACTGATCTCTAATGAGACAAGAGGCTTTTCCCTGTCTCCAAATATGCTTTACATGCAATGGCTGAGTCATGTCCCCACCCCTCGGCCTCCTTCCTCATTCCCCTGCCCCATTCTCTTGAGAAAATTATCAGGGAGCTATGGAGAAGAGAGATGGGGCTGGAAAGAAAACTAAGCGAGGGGGGCGGGAAAAGTGCTTTCTAGAGACACAAAGTCCAGGTCACTTTCACCCCCAACAGTCAATTCTGTCGTCAGGCTGGGTGGGCTCCTAGGACAACGACTCCTTCACTTGGGTTCATTTTTAACTTTTAAAAATGGCCTCTGTGACCCAGCAGCGTGAGACTTTGTCCTTTGAGTGTAAGGGAGGTGGCCATTCAGAGGATATGCTTGACATACACAAAAAACTCTCCTCCATGACCTTGGGCCACATCACTGATAAATAGACTGGCCAGGTGAAGAGTCCAGCCCACTGACCGCCCAGGTGGCCAGAGTCCTCTGCAAGACCATGGTTGACTGGACGTTTGAGATCATCAAAGGACATCCTTTTCTGTGTCTGAGGGAGCAGAATCCAGACAAGTTTGAAGAGCACCTCAACCTGAGATCTGGTATCATCAGCAGTGCTTGTGGCAAAAACATCCTGGGCAGACACAAGTGTTCCCCAAACCATGTTTTAGTTGGGGGCACTGAGAACTACATGGCTTCTTGTTTATGACTGAAGACTAGGGGCTCTGTCCCACCAGCTCTCTCGTCCAGGTCCAGTCTCCAGAACTCTGTTTTCTGGTCTCTCTGTAGTAAAAGTACACAGCTTGATGGGCATTGACCATTGCACATGGCCACATTTACAAAATCTTAATATTTGATGCTTTATAGATCTAATAAAAAAATCAAGACTCTACCTCCTGCCATTCTTAAAAATGAGCCTGATATATCCCATTTATTAGGCCCATTCATTATGTCTCAGTCTGGAACCAGGATGTCAGAGTCTTAACCTAACATTTAGAGTATGGAGGAGAATGTAAATAACACCCAAGGCTGTCCTAAAAAATATCATAAAGGAGTTAATAGGCTGCCCTAGGTTTACTAGCACATATTTCACAAGCCATGCTTAGCAAATATAATCCTCAAGAGCATCGCCTTTTATTGTCAGTAAACGCTCCCCTGATTCTATTTGTAAACTCAGTACTTAGTATGTGAAGGATCACATGAGCTTACGTTGACTGTCCCAGAGTAAGGGGTGTGCACATAGAGGCAGGTTCAGAGAAAGGGAAGTAATGCTGTTTTTCACACCTGGCAGACATCGGAAGACGTATGCCTATGTTCTTCCACTTAAGCCTCATAACTAAGCTCAGAAGTAGACTTTATTACTATAGTTTATGCAGATGAGAAAAAGGACATTTTGAGGCATTAAGTAACCAAGGTTCATAACCTTGGATCTAGGATTAATGCCAGGATGTTTGGCTTCTCATTCTCAGCTCTTCTGACAACACTGTGTGCTTTCTCTGCTTTGTCATCTATTCCTGGTGCTATCACTTCTAATCATGTGGGACAGGTTAGCAGCTTTTCATTTCTCCAAACCTCTGAATTCTGACCTAGTAAATGGAAATAAACATATTCTTTTAACTGCCTTCCTTGGTTGCTATGTGGACACAATGAGATAATGTATGAGAACAGAAGAAAGACCCTGCCTTCACTTTAAGGTGTCAAGCCAGTCTTACCCAGTTCCGTCAAGGACAGGAGAGTGGTTCCTAGTATGATCCTAGAGTAATAAACTAGCTTTTAAAACTCCATGCAAACACATCTTAAGGCAAAGGAGTTTTAAAAAATCCACACTTGAGGATGAAATTCTGTCCCATTGAGGCCTTGCAGAGGAAAAAAATCATAGGTTATCAACCACCTTTTCTCAAGCTTCCTCAGCCTGACACATGAAAGCAACAAGGCTGAAGGGAGACCAGAATTGTGCAGTGAAAGGAGGGGAGGGTGTTGTGGCTTGCCTGAATTTTTCACTAGGTCAGCTTGTGGCGTCTGTGACAGTGGGGACAAAAGTGACAGTGTGCCAGTCTGGAGTGTTGGTGCAAGAGACAGAATGTTTCTGCTTGCTCTCTTGTGCCTCTGCCATTGCCAAAAAAAGAACGTATGTGGGCTAGCCCTCTGGTCCCCAGAAGAAGATGAGAGACATTTGGAGCAGAGCTATCAGCATCTCAGCACAGCCTAGATCAGCCAGCCCATAGCCGACTTCCGGACTTGTAATCAAAAATGATTATTTTAAGTCGCTGAAGTTTTGGATGGATTGTTATGCAGTAATAACTAACTGATATAAAAGTTTTAACCAGCTTGCCAATGGTCACACAACTACTAAGTTGTTCAGCCAGGTTTTGAAGAAAAAATTAGTGATGCCAGAAACTTCCATTTTAATCACTATGCTGTAGCTGGGTGTTATCACTGAATACTTTATGCTTAAGTTCACACTATGGTAACTAACTGAAACATAGTTCTCATTCCACCATGTGGATATTTCCTAACAATCTTTTTATTTGGATTCTTATAGAATCCAATGTGTTCTTATAGAATCAGGGGTTCTTAAAATGTTGGGTGGTCACAGATCATTTAGCAAGTCTGATAATAGCTCTGAGGCCCATTTCTTTCCCTTCCTCTCATCAAAAGAGCATAGAAACAAACACAGAAATTTTTCACATCATTTTGTGTTGTTCATGAGTCTCTCAGAACTTTCTCATAAACCACCTAGAAATTTATAGACCCCAAATGAAGATTCTGGTTTTAGAACAGAATCAATCTGAGGAGATTCTTCCCAGTAGGTGTCATCAAGATTTTTTATTATAGAAATACAGGTGGACAGACTTACTTGACAGATTTTTTCATTATGTAGCATTTCCTTTATCTGATGCCACACTACTTTGTTCAGGCTTACCCCTACCCTGTCCTCCTACCCCCAAGCCCCTTGGTTATACTCTAAAAACCAAAACCATTTTTGTGGCAACTTAGCAACAAGTAGTTTTGTCAGAATTGCTCTCCTGTCCCATTTCCTTTGCCTTTGCCGTAACCACTGCCATCCTCTGCTTTGCTCATGACTCCAGATAAAACTAGAGTGTAGCAAGCTAAATTTAGACTATTTCAGTCAGCCCCCTTATTCCTCCTTTCTGGTAGGGCTTGGTGTTAGTTTCTTTCTTTTTTTTTGTAATTAAGTAATTTTTCAATTACAGTTAATATTCAATATCATATTAGTTTCAGATGTACAGTATAGTGGTTAGATATTTATATAACTTATGTTATTAAGTGATTCCCTCAATAAATCTAGTAACCTGGCACCGTACATGTTTATTACAATATTATTAACTATATTCTCTGTCATGCTTTCCATTTCTGTGACTGTTTTGTAACTGTCAATTTATACTTCTTAATCCTTTCACCTTTTTTCACCCAGACCTTTAATCTCCTCTCATCTGGCAACCATCACCTTGTTTTCTGTATCTATAAGTTCATTTCTGTTTCTATTCACTTATTTTGTTTTTTAGATTCCACATATAAGTGAAATCACATAGTATTTGTCTTTCTCTGTCTGACTTATTTCACTTAGCATAATACCCCCTAAGTCCATATGTGTTATTGCAAATGGTAGATTTCATTTTTATTTACGGCTGAGTAACATTCCATTGTATATCTGTACCGTATCTTCCTTATCTAATTGTCTGTCAATAGGCTCATAGATTGCTTCCATATCTTGGCTATTGTATATGAAATATTCGTCTTTGTCTCTTGTTATAGGCTTTCTTTTAAAGTCTATTTTGTTTGATATAAAAATTGTTACCCCAGATTTTTTTTTCATTTCCATTTGCATGAAATATTTTTTTTCATCCCTTTATTTTCAGTCTGTGTGTGTCTTTTGATCTGCAGTGTATGTATGGGTCTTGTTTCCTTTTCCATTCAGCCACACTATTTCTTTTGATTGGCGCATTTAATCCATTTACATTTAAAGTAATTATTGATAGATATTTAGTTATCCCATTTTATTATTCATCTTTTTTTTTTTCCTTTTTAAAGAAGTTCCTTTAACATTTAACATTTCTTATAATACTGATTTGGTGGTGATGAACTTCTTCAGCTTTTTCTTATCTGGGAAACTTTTCTTTGATTCTAAATTATAGCTTTGCTGGGTAGAGTAATCTTGGTTGTGGGTCTTTGCTTTTCATCATTATGCATATTTTGTGTCAAACTTTTGTCCTGCAAATTTTTACGGAGAAATCGGCTGGAGCTCCATTTTAGGTAACTAACTGCTTTCACTTGCTGCTTGTAAGATTCTTTCTTTGTCTTTAATATTTGGCATTTTAATTATGATGTGTCTTAGTGTGGGCATTTTGGGATTCATCTTGTTTGAGACTTTCTTTCTAGGCTTGTATGTCTATTTCCTTCAGCAAGTTAGGGAAGTTTTTAGTCATTATTTCTTCCAATAGGTTTTCAATCCCTTGCTCTCACTTCTTCTGGTACCCCTCTGATATGAATGTTGGTACACTTGATGTTATCCCAAAGGTCCCTTAAGCTGTCCTCATTTTTTAAAATTCTTTTTTCTTTTTGCTATTCTAATTGGGTGTTTTCTACTGCCTTATCTTCCAAATTGCTGATTCACTTCTCTGTTTCATCAAATCTGTTTTTGATTCCATCTAATGTATTCTTCATTTCAATGATCATATTCTTTATTTCTGACTTGTTCTTTTTCACGGCTACTATCTCTTTGTGTGAGTTCTGTCTTAATTCATCTAATCTTCTCCTAAGTTCATTGAGCATCCTCATAAGCAGTGTTTTAAACTGTTTCTGGTAGATTGCTTGCCTCCATTTTGTTTAGTTAATTTTCTGGAGTTTTGTCCTTTTGGGACATGTTTCTTTGTTTCCTCATTTTGACTGCCACCCTATGTGTATTTCTATGTATTAGGTAGATCTGCTACATCTCCCAGTCTTGGCAGGGTAGTCCTATGTAGTAGGTGTCCTGTGGGGCCCAGTGGTACAGACTCCCTTCCCTGGTCACCTGAGCCAGCTGCTCCAAGGGTGTCCCTTGTGTGGATTGTGTGTTCCCTCCTCTTGTAGTTGAGCCTTAATTGTTATTGGCATGATAGTGAATAGGATGGACTCTCAGACTGACTACAGTGGACAAGCTATAGTGCAGGGGCAGACCACTCAGAGTGGGATTCTCTATAGCGGGACTTTGGTGCCTTCTGAGTTCACCCTTTGAGTGTGTCATTTGTGGAGATAATTGAGTGGTATTCTGGGGTGATCTGAGGCCAATTACTAGAATTGTTAATTCTGGGGCCTCTTGGAGGGGCTCCAGTCCAGGCCCAAGTCAGTTGTTGCCTGTACCTGGCTTGCGGCTACCTGGTAGGAGCTACAAAGTGATTTTTGGTTAGTAGTTGCCTATATTAGACTTGGAGGTGTCTGGGAGAGGCAGTGCTTTGAAGTGAGGCCAACTGCTATTGGGGCTGCTCAGCAAGAGATACAGGGCATGCCAAGGCCAACTGTTGCTTGTTGGGGGTTTGTGGACCTTTGAGATATTTTATGGAAGTCTGCAGCATAGGCCAAAACCAGCAACTTGTGAGAAACAGCTGCTGAAAGAGGTTTAGGCTGGTGCATGGGTTGGGTAGTGTGGGTTCTCAGGGAATCACTAGGCAGAGTGAGTTTGATGCAGACTCAGATTTGGTGCCCACCTGCACCTGCAGGCTGTGTTAGGGTAGGTCTCAAGAAAGGTTCAATGGCACCTGCCAGCACTCTTAGTCCTGGAGAGAGCTGCCCCTCTAGCCCTCAATTTAGGTCCTTCCTTCATGTCCCTGATGCTTTCTGAGCTGCTGTCTCAGTGCTGAAGCTCAGAGCAAGTAATTCTATTAGTTAATAAGTTCATGTTCAGGCCTTTTAAGAGGTACGCCTGGGACTCTAGCAGCCCTTTGTCTCACTCAGACATAATTCCTGATGATTTTCACAGGCAGATATTGTGGGGACTCCTCTTCCCAGCACTAGTAGTACAGGCTGGGGAGCCAGTGTGGGGCTGGGTTCCCTCGTTCCTCAGAGAGGGACCTCCACAGAGAGATAGCTCTCCCAATTCTTTACTGCTACATGTGGATGGGAGACCAGCCTGCTTTCTGTATCTGCCCCTCATAGCAGTCTCAGTATGGCTTCTTTTTAATGTCTTTAGTTAGAGGAACTCTGTTCAGCTAGTCTTCAGGTGGTTGTTCTATAATTAGTTGTACTTTTGATGTAGTTGTGGGAGGGGGTGAGCACAGTGTTTACCTACCCTGCCATCTTGACTGCAAGTCCTCTAGCTTCTGTCCCAGGCCCAGGATCCATCTAGTCACTATCCAATCACAAACGGTTATTGAACATATACTATGTGTCAGGTAAAATGCTATGAGGTAGAAAAATAGAAATAGCTAACATTGATTGAATGCTTACTATATACTAATATGGAGAAAAGTGTCTTTTACCCGTTATCTCATTGATACCTCAAAACAGCCCAGGGAGGTAGGCTCTATTATTTTCTCTATTTTACAGTTAGGGAAGCTGCTGCTTAGATCTGAGTAAACTGGTAATGGCTAGAGTCAGGACTTGAACCTAGACTCCTGGCTCTATGTTCTCATCTACTGGCTTTGTTTAGCACTATGGTGGATCTCCAAATTCCCATATTGTTCTTTGGATAATTGTTTATATTAAGTGGAGTCAGAATGTGTATTCTATGATGATCTCTCCACTCGAATTACTCCATAAAGTAGAGCTCTCCCCACCCCCATGAGCTTCTATGCCCAGGAATAAATTTTCATTTTGGTTCCCACTCTCCTGTTCTGTTCTTGCTACAAAATTGAAGCGGAATTTGCTACCTCATTTCTCAGAAATTGAGCCCTTTTACTGCACCCCAATATGACAGGCAGACCCTAGAGATACTTCCTGGGCTGTTGTCTGACTCCCATCACTGTGACTCTGGATTCACCACTAATGAGTGCTTGAGGCCTGGCAGATCTCCTTGGAAGCCATCATGTTGATAGTTGTCTAATCTTCATGAGCTGCCCATGCCTTTTCTCTGGAACAACTGGAAAAGGTTTCCTAGAGAATCATGGGCCTTGAAAGCTGGTAATCTGAAAGACATGGGGAAAAAATTCACTCATGAGTGGAGACAGAAACTCCAAAGAGACTGTTTCCAGGAACACAACCCAACGTGGATTCAGCCGCACAATGATGCTTTGTATCCACCATTTTGATGGAATCTGTCCTTCTGGAAGCAGTTGGCTTAGTATTATAGCCCAATGAAGAGGCCAAATTTATTAGACATATACAGACAATAGAAGACTGTCCTTTAGGTTAACCACATACAAGGAACTGATAAAGAAACACATCACCCCTTTATTAGAGGCAGAGGAGAAGTTGCTAACTAAGAGGTCATCCAAAAAGGTCAAGGCTTATAAGGTTTTGTTTTGTTGCACCTTAATCTCTTTTTCTGATCAAATAAGGACAACTATTATCTAAATGCCTGTGAGGCAGCAAATGGCAGGAAATACCAAGAGCCAGATAGCACTAGGGACATCAGTGATTCCTTCACTGGAAAAGACTGAAGGTGTTTTAACTCAGAGACCTGAGGATTTGCAATTTTGAAAATAGTCAAAGGTTGCAAGGAAGAACTTTGGTTCTATTGGCAGGCATGGGAGACTGATGAACTTCTCAGAGTTTTCACAGAAAACAACAGCCATCCTCATCATCTGGGTCACTACCATCAAGCCAGGGAGCTCTCTTGTCACCTCAGACAAGCTGGACTGATCTTGAAGACCACCATGATAAACATTTGAACAACCTAATTTTCACTGTGTGGGCATGTAGACTCAGGTTGGATTGTAGGTGAGCTGGGAGATTGTCAGTCAATTTGTTATAACTTCATGGTCTCTGACTTTGCCAACAGCATTGAGATGGGGATGGAACACAAGAGAAGTAGCTGGATGCAAGGTTTGCTAAGTGTGCAAAGAGTACCCCTGCCTCTACCATCTACATCTTGTAGGGATCCTACACTTGCTGGATGACAGTATTTCTTTGAAGGGAGTAGAGGTCAAGGTAGAGTGGGATGGGATTTGCTATTCCATATCTACCAAGTAACATCAGTTTCCTTTTGGAGGGAAGAAGCTGTTTTTTTAAATCTTGCCTCTTTTCTCTCAGGTTCAAAGTTTTAAGATTTGCCCGACTTCTGAGAAAAATGCTTGAATCTGTTCTTTTTAAAAAATTGTTCAATCTGTTCTTAGGTGCAGAATTTCTACTGTTTTCCCACCAGACTTTGTTTGAAAGCTAAGAATAGCAAGCAAGTTTCTTAAAACAAAGTTAGAAATAGCAGAACTAATTTCTGGACTCTCAAGAGGCCTATGGGCAGCAAGATGCAAATTAATGCTAAATTGATCTTTAATATGCAGAAAAAACTTCAACCCAAGGCATCTCTTGGTGGTTTCCTTTAACCTCAGTCCTTCATTTTGGCCCACTAAAAAATTAATGGCTACCCCAACTCTTATCCCACTGTACTTCATGCATGTGTATTTGTGTGTGTGTGTGTGTGTGTGTGTGTGTGTGTGTGTGTAGTGTTTATCACTTTGTACTGCAATCAGTTATAGCCTACTTGAGAAGAGAGTCAACATTTTCATTTTTTTATTACCAGTAGGTGTTCAGAAATTAATTGTTGGTTGATTTAAATTATATTTTCATGCACCTGCCAGAATCAATATTTTTTAGAAGGGAATATATGAAATGTAAACTTTCATAGAAATTCTTCCGTCTTTTTTTCTTTCTTCCTTTCTTCCTCCCTCTCCTCTCCCTGCCCCTCTTTTCCTCTTTCCATCTCTCTCTCTCTCTCTCTCTCTCTCTCTCTCTCTCTCTCTCTCTCTCTCTCTCTCTCTCTCAATTGTCTTTAAGTCATTTCATCTTCCTCTCTAACAGACCACCTTGTTTTCCCTGGGAGTCTAGAAAAGCTCTTGGATTCCTGTAAAAGATGAATTCCCTTCTATAACATTCTTTGAAACATAGCACAGTAATTTAAAAATTATTTTAAAAATGAAGTAACCGCCTGTAATCTATCTGACATATCTGCTATTATTTCCATATTCAAAATACACAAATAACGTGGTACTGACAGAGATGGTTTTTTTTAAAGCAGAATTCTATTCATTGAAACAATCCCATACAGAGGTGGTTTATCTCTCATCAGTGGATTTTCCCATATACTTTTTCAGAAGAGAATTATCTGATGTGATGAGAACAAGCTTTTGACCTTAGAGTTAATCTGGTCTCTAGAGTCTTCCTTTTTTAAAAAAAACATACCTAGGTGTTACAGAATTAATCACACTTGTGCCTTGTGCAAAGCCCTAGAGATCCACATTTAAGGACGTCTTGTCCACTTTTCAAGAATAGAGACATCTTATCTGGGGATTAAGAGTATGTGCCAGATTAAGGAAGTTTATCCGTTTAAGCATGAAAACTTTTCTATTATTTTAACAATCTTATATGGAAATGTCTTTCAAATACATTACACGCTCACCCATCTTTTCTTTTGGTCTTTTCCCTCCTGATTTCTTAAGATCTCAGTGCTGCACAGATCTGACCCTTTTCCTTGGAGCTCTAGGCAATGTTGGGGCAGAGGCTGGTTGGTCCACAAGGAAGCCCTGAGGCTTTTCATTTCTAGATAATGTCCAGGATTGCCCGGCTCCACTCACTGCTTCCCTTCCACCCCAAAATGGAAGTATTATTTTTTGCTGATTATAGGAGCAATAGATATTTGTTGAAAATTTTAAATAACATGGAGCTATATAAAGCAGAAAGAAAACAATTTGGAGCATATCCTTTCAGAATTTTTGATGCATACAAATACATACCATTTATTAGCTGTATGACCTTGGCAAACTTGTTAACTTTTGTGACCCACTATTTCCTAATCTATAAAATGGGGATAAAAACTACCTTCTGGGGTTGTTTGTGAGGGTCAACTGAGCAAAATGTCTGGCAAAGAGCTGGTGTTCAATCAATGTTCATTCTCTCCTCTAACTTTTTATTTGGTAAACTGGTTTAGGGGATTGCGTGGTATTAAATATCAATTCCATGGACTCTACTTCCACTGTTATCGGTGACTATTTATTGAGATGTGACCATGTGTAGTAATAGCAAAATAATTGAATACATTCTATGTGCCAAGTCTGTTTTAGTTCTCACAATTCTTCAGAACTATGAGGCAATTACTATTGTCTCTCCCATTTTATAGATGAAGAAACTCTGGCGTAAAGAAGTTCAGTAATTTGTCCAAGGTCACATAGCTAGAGACAGTGCTCGGTAGAACCAGGACTCATATGGAAGAAGTCTGATACCAGACCCTACATGTTTAATTGCCATGATTTTTGCCTCCCAACAGATTGTGAGGATATAATAAAAAATACATGTTTTTAGAAGTAGAATACTTTTAGGAGAGAGACCATTTACTCAGATTATCCAAAAGTATGTCCCCGGAAGCAGCTTTTTTAAAAAAAATTTAAGACTCAACTAAAGAGGTACTTCCTCTATGTCACTGACTCTAACTCCTTAAAGAACCTGATAATCTTCAGAGCTCTGAGTAAATTTAGTTCTGTTTGCTCATCTGAATGTCA
Source organism: Macroglossus sobrinus (assembly GCA_004027375.1). Lineage (NCBI taxonomy): Eukaryota > Metazoa > Chordata > Mammalia > Chiroptera > Pteropodidae > Macroglossus > Macroglossus sobrinus. The sequence goes on along the minus strand of PVKZ01003662.1, from coordinate 27,579 downwards.
GTTTTTAAATGTAGGAACCATGCGTTCTTTTCTCATTCTCCACAGCACCCAGCACTGGGCCTTGTATACAGAATTTGCTTAATAAATAGTTATTAATTGATGAATCAGTGAGGCAGACAATTATATATATTAAGAGGGTCCCATAGGGACCTCAGTAATTAGAAAAGACTTCATGAAAAATTAAGGTCGGTGGTGGGCCTTGAAGGATGAGCATTCTGATTTATTTTGACTGAAAACAAAAATTTGATCTGTGTAAGTGTTTTGCATTTCTTCGAGGTACAAGAAGTGGTCTGGGAGACCTGCGGAGTCATCCTTCTCATGGCTCTATATAGTATTCATATGCTACAGATTCTGAAATGTATCTCTCTAGACTATCCCCTGAACTTCAGATTTGTATATCCAATGGCCTGCTAGACAGCTCCATCTCATAGACATCTCAAATTTCTCAGGACCCATACTGACCATCACAACACTTCTCCTTTCTACCTGTTCCATCCAAAATCTTTCCTGTCTTAATAAATGCTACTTCTTTCCTCTTAGTTGCTCAGGCCTCATACCCCAGAATCATCCTTGGTTCTTCTCTCATACACTTGAATCCAATTTGACATAAAGTCCTGTTGACAGGTTATACCTTCAAAAACTATCCAATATCTTACCACTTCTGCTACTACCTCCTACCTGGTCTCTCTGCTTTCCTGTTCACCAGTTCCACTGTGTATTCCCAATACAGCAGCCAAACAGAATCCTGGAAAAATATAAGCCAGTTCACGGCTAAAGACCCAGCTGTGGCTGCCCATTTCTCTCAGAGAAAAGCCAAAGCCTTTACAGTGGCCCACACAATCTAGGGTCCCCAACACCTCTCTAACTCCATTTCCTATAGCTCTTTCTTTGCTCATTTCCTCTAAACACGCTGGATGCCCTTCTATTGCCCTACCTTGCTAGGTATGTGCTGGCCTCAGGCCCTTGGAATTTCCTGTTCCCTCTACCTGAACCACTAATTCTCTCACCTCCTTTAAGTCTTTGGTCAAATGTAGGGTGGCCATATGTCTCTGTTTGCCCAAGACAGTCTTAGTTTTCACCTATTATTCCAGTGTAATTACAAATGACTTCTCCTTGCATTCTTAAAAGTTTCTCAATTTGAATGTTAAATTATATGTTCACGCTACTTAAATGTCGCCTTTCAGTGAGGCCCACCCTGATGATCCCACTTAAATTGTGCTGTCCAACCACTGACATTCCTCATTGCCCTTACCCTGTTCTATTTTTTCCAGTGCACTTATCACTCTCTAAATTATATAGTTTCTTATTTGTTGAATTTATCATTTATTATCTATCTCTCTCATTTCACAAAGGGAGGAATTGTTGTCAATTTTATTGATTGATGATATCCTTATCACCTTTCTAGTACATAGTAGGAGTTCAACAAGTGCTTGCTTAATGAAACAATCATTTTGGAAGGAAAAATAGTGAAATTTATTAGAACTTCACATAGTTTATGAGGAAAATAAAACTGAGTATGTGATATCAGACTGTCTTAGAAAATTCAGGATGTGCACTTGCTGACCTGCTTACAAAGGATTTTGAGGTAGCTTATTAAAATAAAGATCAGAGTCTTATTGTGATGTGGTTCGTAGAGAGTATGATCCAGGAGCATTCTTTGTTGAAGGTAGAGAATGGGCTGGGGGAAATGATGAGAGGATAATTGTACTGAGGATTAGAGGTTAGGGGTGACTTTTGCAATTGATATAAAACTTAAATCTGAACTTCTTAGCAGCCCAGGCAAGGGGGAAAAGATCAGATTACATAGCTTTTACTCCCTCCCCCATTGCCTGATATAAAAGAAAAGCATTAATTCAAAGACATATACTTCCAAGTTTTACATTTCAAGAGGAAAATATCATGTTGATTTTTATACATTTTGGTAATCACACATCCAGGACAGTCACATTTTAAACGTGTTGTCTCAGGAAACTTGTTAATAGTGCTCCCTTTCACGCTCAAAGTGTCTTGGTTTGCATAATATAAGGTCACACTTTCTGTAAGAGACAGAATAGCCCGACAGATAATAGTTTCAATGTCTGCCTTTACAGAGAGGATGCAGACGATTTCCTCATATGACCTTCTACAAGATCAAGGCCTTGACAATGAGTTGGGTTCCTTTGAGAATCAAGACATTCATTGAGAAGTACATAATTTCCATACTTGCTCAGAAGCAGCTAGATTTGGGGGAAGTTTCCACTGGCAGCCATCTGGTTCTTGATACTTGCACGATGTCAGGGCCCTTGTTTACCCAAAATTTCAACAATAGGGAACTCCTTGTCTTATTTGCTTATTCTGGGCTTTCGCAAGTGGCTGCTGAGGTTAGTTAGAGATTTTATTATTGTTTGGAGTGCTGGGGAAGCTCCTATGCTTGCTGCTTCCTAGATTTGTGGGTCTCTTTAATGGGACTGAGCACAAGTTTTTGCTAACAAGATTTCTTTCTCAAGAAACAATAATTGCACCATGCACGATATCTGCAAACTACAAATTTTCCATGAAAAGTCAAAGGCTTCATTTCACAACATCTAAACTGATCATACCTAAAAACAATAGCAAAAATCCACCCATCTGCACTCGACACGCTTTCTAAAAATTCAGTATAACAATATTGTCCGGATTTGCAGCACTTCACACAGCTCCGGGTTAGAGTGGAAAGACCTGGTTCTCTGTGCAGGCTCTTAGGCAGTATGACCTTGGGAAAGTACTTTTTTTTTTTCTTTTTACCTCTTTGAGCCTTCATTTCCTCATGTGTAAGGAGAGGATATGGACTCTATTTCTATAGTTCCTTGTAGCTTTTTTGATATAATTCTCCTTTAGAGCCAAGAGGTTTGTTCACAAGTTTTAACCTGAACACAGGCATCAGTATCCATCTTTCTTAAACACATGACATCCTGTGCCATCAGTACCAAGAGCTCCAGAGAGCTCTACCAGCCAGGACCAGCCTGAGGCCTCCATAGAAAGCAGAGGAAGTTTGACTACTTCCTTGCTCCCTTCTTCCCACCTTGTCACTTTTCTTGTCTTTTTTCTTGGCTAAAGAAGGTCCTTCAAAAAATGACAAGGTAAGTTAGAACTAAGGTCCTTATGCAGCTCCAAACCTCGAGTTCTCATCATTACTTCTCTCTATATATCCATTGGTGAGAATGGGTATTTTACATCCATTACAAAAATGTAAGACATTATATTTTTGGAGCACTGACCAGGTGCCATGTATGGTACTAAGTATTTTGTCACATTTAACTCTCACAGCAAACCCATGAGACAGAAATGATAATTTTTCCCATTTTTGTAAGTGAGGGCTTGAGTCCCGGGGAAATGAAGGCCACACGACTGAGACGTGGTCCCGCAGCATTTCCAGCCAGGTCTACGTGTTCCAAAGTGCGCATGCTTAAGCAGCGTGAGCTACGCGGTGAGATCCATGGTCTGTTTTCAGGCAGCAGCCGTTAAAGTAATCCATTAAGCATGAGCGAAAGGGAAAGGATTGCATCCAATGAGGTGATTTCAAGCCTGGAAGACGAGGAGGGAAAGAAGAGCCGCTCTTCGGAGCTGTGGTGCACCGAGGACTCTAAGGCCATACCAGCTTAAGCCTGTGGCACATGGATCACGAGGGAGACGGAACCAGCCTCTTTGCCCCTCAGCGTGGGCCAGAGCTGAGCTGTGAAGATGAGTCTAATACTTTGTTTTCTCGCCTCAGCTCCCAGGTTACTTCCTGTTTCAAAGCCACTGAAGTGGATGCAAAAGGCAACTACAGCCTGAGGCCTTGGCACCTCCCTGCTCTCCCCACCTCTACGAATGTCAGACAGTCTAATCCAGAACACAGAGGAAGCAATTTCACCAAAAACTCTGGGCCGGGAGACAACGTGCTCCCTCTTCTCCCTTTTGTTTCTCCTCCCTTCCCACAGAGCTCCAGCACTCTGTGCCAGTGGAGTCTTTGAAGAAAGAGGGGATGGGGCTTGGCGGTGCCATCAGGAGACGGGGTATGGAGAAAGGAGGGCTATGTCTGGTCTGGTTTGGCCTTTCCCCATCACCCACAGAAGGCTCCTCCTCTACCTGGAAGCCTCCTAACCTGAAGTACAAATGAGATCCCCTGGGATCCCAGAATAGCTCCCTTCACAGCTGCACAGCATCCATTTATAGCGCAGCCTCTCTGCAACCTCAGGCTCCTTCTGAGATGACACTTCTGAGGTCAGTGCCGGTGAACGGAACACCAGCCTCAATGTCGTTTGAGAACAGAATCGCTCATAAAGGACCTTTTATGGTCTTGTCACTGTTTTTCAGGACTCACCCCAACCCTTAGAGACTCTAAAGGGCCAAATTTGTTTTGACCCAGAGCCAAACCACATTATGTCCAACAATAACCCAGAAGCTTGTCAGATCCCTTCCTCCGTGCCTGGTGGCAGGTGAGAATGTTCTATTTGGTGGCAGCAGGACACACAGTAACAAATTTATGCTTGGGTCTCAGGCGGAGAAACTCGGACACCCCTGGGGTAGCTTCACTATCAGGCTTATTATCTAATGTTCATTTATTAGCAATGAAAATTGTGGCCCTTAATTGACTTCATCTACTCATGTTGAGTAATCTGAATGTCAAATTGTAGAGTGAAGAAACACCCCCAACCCCAAGGAGATATGTTCTCTACTTCCTTCTCATATCTGATCTAAAACAAATGAACTTTGACCCACATTCTCGCACATGGCTTATTTAAAGGGGAACTGACATGTGTATCCCATTGATAACCAAGTGTATTTTGCTTTTTCACACCCACTCTGAGCAGAGCCTTAGGTCAGAGGTGACCCTGGCTGGCCTTTTACAGTTTAGTTAGCCTCTTGTGTTTTGCAACAGCTATTGGCACTTGTCTTCATGAAATAAACAGACTCAAGCTTCAAACTGGAGCTTGTCCAGAGCAGTTTTCTGAAGGCGCATCTCCCTTTTTAAAGTTACTGAGTAGAAGCAAGTTTTTGCTGATCTACCCTTGCAGAGCAGAGGCCTGGAGTGAGCCTACAAGAGCTGGGCCACTGACCAGACATGGCTGCCACGTTGACAGAGGCCCTAGAGCAGGGTGGCAGGAACCTAGGTCCTGCAGCCACATTGTTTGGGTTCCCACTGCATTTCCATTAAATGCCGGGAGTGTGGCTCTCAGATAAGCTCATTTGGTTCCTGAATGTCATTGCTCCTCTCTCTGGAGGAGATACAGTAACAGTTTGTTGATATGGGATTTGTACACATAGCATATGGCACGTATAAATTACCCAGGTTAACCAACCATTATTATTATTTTGGCTTGGAAATGAATCATATCATATGTGATCTTCATCGTATCTTATTTTATAGCCTGTGCTTTAAAAAAATTAAACATATGCTATCAGATTTCATAACTTAACAAATGATAAAATGTCTTGCTCCCTCCTCATTTTGCCCTGAATCTCCTTCTCTCAGAACCCTTTTAGAAGAACCCTTTTCATTGTAATTGTCACTAAAGGCATATGGTATAGAACGCCAGGGTGAATCAGAGGATATTGCCTTAAAAAAGGTTAACTGGAACCTCATTGAACACAAACTTAGATGTATGTGAAACAGGTCTTTATTTTTCTGAAGTGAATGTAGCAACACTTTATTTTACACTTTGAGTTCTGCCCCTACTAAATAGTAGAATCATAATCTCAGTCAGTTCATGGCCTTTCCCTTCAAAGCAGGAAGTGGGTTTTTATTCAGAGGCATGTGGATGGATGGAGACAAGGAAATGAGCTCTGGCTTTGACTGTTAGCTCCTGGGGGTCCCTTCTGCAAACTTCTCATTTATCCTCAACGGCTTTCCTAGTTTGGTTCTTTCTCAGCCATCTTCCTGCCAATTAGTGTTGTGGGAGACTCTGGGAGCGGTTTCAGGTCCTGTGTCTCCATGTCACTCTGGGACTCCCAGGAAATCATCCTACTCCACCTGCCACATGGAATTCTGTGACCCGTGAGAACTCTACAAGGAAGCACTCTTAGACTTGCTTGTCTAGACACAACCTTTAGCTATTCCAGCCATCACCACACCTGTACAGGTGTGGCAGGAAGAAACACTAAGGTATGGTATTTTCAGAATACTAACAATGATCTACCTGCCATTTTCAGCCTCTTGCTTGGAGCTAACACCCCATGATCTGGAAGTTGGATAAGATGATTTTTCTTTGCCATATTTTCTTGTCTTCCAGATTCAGAAAAAAAAAGTTTTTGGTTCTCACTATCTGTGCCTCCCCTATCCCCCAGTTCATATTCTTAGCTCAAAGGGCCAGAGATGCCCATAAATGGTAGGTAGTGATGGAAGAAGGCTGCGTGGCCTGGAAGAGGCAACGCTGAACCAGACCAGACCAAACTCATTCCTGTCTGAGGTCTGCTGAGGGATCATGGCCTTGGTAATGCTTTTACAGTTTTATCATCATTAAAATGGATAAAATTGCCAATTACATCCTCTTGGACGCAGGATAAAAACTGAGCACTCAGCCAGAAGACCTAGAAGCTACTAATGTTGAACATGCAAAACCCACAAGTATCCAAATAGTGATAATGTAAAGCTGAGTACTAAGGGCACTGAGAACTTTGTTTACCTTTTCTAATATTAAAATAATTGAGGACTTTGGTTGAGCACTTTCTCTTTGCCAAGAGCTGTGCAAAGCCCTTTGCTTCCAGAATCTTTTTGGATATCTCTGATTAACCTTTGAGGTGGGTCCAATTATCCTTTTGATTTTTCAGATGAGGGGACTGAGGCTCAGAAAAGGTATATTACTTTCTCCCAAGATTGTACAACTATTAGGTTGCCAAGTTGGGTTTTGGAGTGAGAACTGTTTTTTATATCCACAGTTTGGATGGTCAACACTGTGGTATCGCATGGTCTCCATGCATTCAGTTGTGTATTTCCTGTAACAGCAAACTTGTCTTTGTAGACTGATGTTCCAGTCTCAAATCTGCTTATGGGAAGGAAAACTGACATTATTACATGATTTGGCTCATATTTAAATTCATCTGTTTGGGTTATGACTTCATTTGATCTCTCCTTTGTCCTTGCTTTTTGATTTGGTTTCATTCTTCTCTCAGGAATCCTAAAGTCTGCCCTCCTCGAATTTCTGAACTTCTGACAACACAAATGCCTTCTGCTGTTCTCCCAAGGGACAATTTGGTGGTACTCCAAGTTATACCATAAAATCACTCCTCGCCACATCCCCTTCCTGGAAGGAAAGGGGTAACCCAAGAGTTTGTCGACAGTCAAAAGAAGAAAGGAAAACACATGCTGAGCTTCGAGACCCTCAAGCCAATTGCTGAGGTCACTTCTTCCCAGCCTCAGCTTCCACCCGCCTGGGGAGAGCTGCCTGCCTGCCCGCCCTCTCAGAAAGGACAAGCCAGTTGTAAATATTATCTGCCTGGCTAAGAACATTTGAATGGTAATACTCAAGCAATTACTTTCCTTTCAAGATCATTAAACACAAATCGGACTTGTATTTTAATAGGGCTGCCAATATTGTTAATGGCGGGGAAGGTGGCACAAAGGGTAAGTTTTTCTTCTAATGGCTGAATGTTTACATTATCACACTTTCTAAGAAGCTTTGCTAGGGAAGATTCCTCAATGTTTCTGAGACATTTCTTTGCTTTCTTGTACCTGAATTTCACCTTCTTTTGCCACATGCACCTTCAGAGCATTTAGGAGGGATGGCAGTTGTGATGTGGCCCATGACAGCATCCTCCATCCTCCCTGTTTCCCAGAGTCTCCCTGGCCCAGCTTCTCCTGATTAATACGGCAGGGGCCCAGGGAAGAAAGTGGTCTCTGGAAGAAATGAACAGTATGTTCACTCTCAGGACTGGGACCCTAGCTCTCTTTTATCTTCCTCCTATGTTAGGAAACAGAGATGCTATAAAAAACAAACAAACAAACAAACAAATAATAAATAAATAAATAAATAAATAAATAAATAAATAAATAAATATAAAAGGTGCCAGAGGAGCCTGTCTAGAAGGCCTGGGTCCTCTATGCATGTTCAAGATGGAGGGAATGGCTTGCAAAAAAGGAGGCCCTGACTCCTCCTTGCCCTGATTCCCTGATCTACTAGTGGCACCTCTGAAACCATAGAGAGACATGTTGCTGTCCCAAAGAAGTTGGGCACTGAAGACTGCAAGTCTTGGAAGGAACATTTGCCAGAGGTGCTGACCGTGGGAGTGGGGGTGGACCATTCCTTACCCAGCCTCGCTGAGCCTCTGCTGGTTTCTTTGCTGGCAGACCACATACCCAGGTCTTCCCCTGGATCCCTGTGTAAGTGACCTGAGTGGACGCCTATGGTGTGAGGTCTCGAGTTCTCCCAGAAACTACTGTCTCCAAACATTTCTTCTATCTGGCAGCTCAGATCTGAGAATCTTTCGCCAGAGTCTGATGATGCTTTTCACTGCTCGTTGAGAAACTAGGTTGCAAAAAGAAGTTTGAATGTTGGGTGGGCCAGAGAGCGCTGTGGGAGCTGTGTTTTCCTTTTAACTGTGGCTTAGTTTGTTTTCTTTTTAAAAACTTTATTGACAAATATACTGTTAATATTTAAAGCACACTACGTGATGTTTTGTTATACATATTTATTGTAGAATGACTTGTGGTTTTATTCTGACCTGTGTTCCCAGAGCACAGAGAATAGGGTATGCTTAGGTTGTCATCTCTAGAGTGAAAGTCATCGGGGACACAGGCTTTGGAATCAGATTGTCCCATGTTTTAATTAGATCAGTTATTTCTGTGTGACCACAGCTGATTTGTTTAAACTCTGTAGGCCTTAATTTCTTCATCTGTAAAATAGAGAGTAGCATCTGAGGAGCTAATAATACTTATTTCATAGGGTTGTTATGAGGATTAGATGTGTGTAAAGCCTTTTGTGCAGGCTGCTTCAAGATTAGTTCTTAATAATCATTTTTCTGTTCTGGAATCAGCTGCCTTTGCCTGCTGCATACAATTCACACACAAATATATAAGCGTAACCAAGTAGTACAGTTATTTCTAAGGCCGATGTGACTGCTGCCACAGTCATTCTTAACACCAGCTTTTGATGGAAGAAAGGAGACCAAAAAGAAAGACTTCTGAATTCATAGTTCTGCAGAGAACCTGCTGCTTTTTCATTTGTCCCAGGTAAGTGAAGAGTGTGAGGAAGCAAATGCTCCCCGGTATTCACTCTCCTCTGGGACAAATATTTGTTTCAGTTTTTTTTTTCCCCCTGCTTGCAGGTCTCATCCAGGTAATTCCATATTAATTTTCCTATTTGTATCTATTTAGTACACTTCTAGCAATGGTACCCAGAATATAACATATTCATTGATCAAGGAAAAAAAATGGCTTTCCAATGGGCACAGGGTGACAGGAAGTTTGGCATTTGGGAGAGTTTTGTTTGTTTGCCCAGGGCCCCAATGAGGTTTATGGTCTGGAGCCATTGTACTTAGATCAACTAATAACAGACATATTCACACTCACTGAGTTCCCCAATGTGTCCCCTTGCTTCTCCTGCTCTGGCTCTAGCCTGTTTACCTTTCTGATTCTTTGGGCCAAGGATAAGATCAAACTTTGGGGTCCCTTCAGTGTTTATTCGAGAATGAGTATTCTAGGAACTGGAATTTCCATATTCTGCCCTAGAAGACCTGTATTTGTACCCTTGGAAAACAGAAATACCTGAAAAACATCATTCTGAGAAATATTCATTTAAGGATTTGCCTTGAACTTTCCTCATTAATAAAGTTGATAATGAAATGATACTCCCAATAACAGCTATTGCTACTAGGCCCCTATGGGAGTAATAGTATATCAGTGATAAGAGCTTTTAATGTATTATCATTTTAAACTCATAGAATGAGTTACTGACACATGCCCAGAGTTCAGTGATACAAGGGGTTCATGGCTGTGTCTCTGATCTTTTGTGTGCACTCACTGGTTTTCATGGTCCAAAGGAGGCAGTCCTAATGTCTCCAAGTCAAGGCTTGGCTGAGTTCTGTCAGGGAGCTAGAAGGGAAAATTATTTTAAAAGTTTAATAACATTCTTTCCTCTATATAGTAATACCTGTTACTTACAGAAAATTTAGATTCTTATTTACAAGTAAGTAGAAAAACTGGGAAGAAAATCGTTCATTGTCCCACCACATAAAGATAACCAATGTTAGCATTTGGAAATAACTACTTTTCTTTTTTTTTTCTATTCATGGATTTTTTATTTAACACAGTGTGATTGTATAATACATATGAGATTTTCTTGCTCTTTTCCAGTTAATATTATGCTATAAACATGTTATTGAAGACTTCTAATAAGTGTAATTTTAATAACAATATAACATTTTCTAGTACAATTTAGGCCCGTTTTCACACATTGGAAATTTAGGTTGTTTCTGGTTTTATCTAATTGTAAATAATGCTATGAAAATATCTAAGAGTATAAAACTTTTTTATTATTTAAGATTATTCCCTCAGGTCAGAGTCCCAGAATTAGAAGAAAGTTAGAATTGATTTATAGGTTTTAATCCATAATGGGAAGTAGTAATTATTGAGTTGGTAGGAGGGGCGGACTTAATGGCTGTTCAATATTTCTAAGGCTTTTCTTTTCCCTATGTTGCTGTACATATCAAGGTACCACAGGTTGGTGCTTGCTAGATGCTGAGTTGAGGTAGTGTATGAAATATTCTCACCTTTCAAAACAGTGGTGTTTGTATATAATATTGAAATCCTGAATCAAACACATCGAAGCAAAAAAGACCATTTATTGGTTCATCTAATTAAAACTCCAAAGATAACATGCATTCAGGAATGGTTAGATCCAGGGCCTTGGTTTTCTTCTCCCCATTCTTTGGCTTTGTTTTACTCTCCACTGGCTTAATTCTTAGGCAAGGTCTTTGCTTTTGCTCATATCATTAATGCCAGAAGTTCCATCTTCACTCTACCTTCCCATCTTTGCTTTACCTCTTTAACTCTGGTAGGAAGAGCTTACCTTTTCCCACTAGTTCCAGAAAAATTCCAGGATTGAGACTTATTGACTCTGATGGGCCTAAACTGACTAATGTGACTTGGTCAGTGGGACGTTATACTCTGTCTGGCCCAGCCTGGCTTACATTCTTTTCCCTAGAGCTATATAGGGAATCATCTCCACCTAGATCAAAACTGACTGAGAATGGGGGAAATAGTCCCCCGAGAAAGAATGAGGAGGGTGTTAGCTGAAGATGGGAGGTGAATGCCAGCCAAGCAGGAACAAGTGTCCATTAAAAATCCCTCCTCTTTTAGGGTGCTCCCTGGAGTTTTTTTCTCTAGGATATGAATCTGAGACAAATCATTGCCTTGTTAGAGGAAGGAGCTGAGCCTTCACAACCTTCTACAGGAATCACATGATCCTTAATATTAGGTAAACAGGCCACCACGGAAGCCATTTTTAGGAAACCAAACCTATTTCTTCATTTACTTGTTTGACAAATATTTTTTTAGTATCTACCATGTATCAATTCAGCATTTGTTTAGTCACTGATGTTTTAGGTGCTGGGGACACAAGTTCCATCCAATCTTGCCTTTTGGTTTAACCTTTTGAAGGCTCTGATGAATTGCCTGCGATGTCTCTGATATACCCTGGCTGTCCACAGGCCATGCATGTGTTTATTTACAATTGGAATGGCTCATTGCCACTCTGGCTGGCTGGGCTGTAATTTGCTCAAGCACTTAAGCTTACTATTAAAAAAAAATACTGCTTCTTCACTAGCCTTAATTTGGCTGTTATGTTTGTTCTGGAGATTGTCTGTATGGAGCATTCAACTTAAATGCAGCAGAAATGTAAAATAGAGCATGTGAAAGAAAATAGGTAAGAATTGCTAATAAATTCCCACAAATGCATATAGCTTCTCATGTGGCCTTTGAAGGTATTTGCATAACCTAATTTCCCACACCAGGATTGCTGTTATCCATTCACATACTGAAATCTCTCTATACTAGAGAGTAGTCATTTGTACTTTTACTTGAATAATAGTCATTGGTAATTTTACTTGATTAACCCAACAAATTTTAATCAGAAACATTTCCCTAGAGCATGATACCATGCAACCTTGTGTCTGAAAAAAATATTGAAATTAGTGAATGAGTGTTCATTCATTCAGCAAATATTATATATTTGCTGAATTGAGCCACGTGCCAGGCACTGTTCTGAGAGTATTCTTGAGCCAAATGAAGATACTAAGGTTGATAAATCTTTCAAGATGCAATGCCTCCAAATCTGAGGAGTCAGCAAAGCAAAGAGGGCAAGGAATGGTGGATGCAGAATCAGAAGATGACTTACAAACTCTTCATTTGACACACAACTGTGTGATCCCAGAAGTCAGTTGTCTTCCCAACTTCATTCTGCTGATCTTTTAATCTGGGAAGCCAAGTCAGGAAAGAGGAGGCTGCAATGTGAAGAAATTAGGAGTCCAGGTGATAAACTCTTTGAGGCCTGCTATCAAATCCTAGTTTCCTACTTAGTAGTTTTGTGACCAGGGTTTTTTAGTTCTAATCTTAGTGTTCACAACTGTAATACAAGGTTTATAAGAGAGCTATCTCCTAGGATTGCCATGAGAAACACTCAACATATTACATTCAATCACTTAGCCTCAGGCCTAGCATATAATGAGGCCTCATTAAATGTGAGCTGCTATTTCTACCATTACTACTACTATTGCAATTATTGTTGTTATTGTTACCTTGCTTAACAACTTTAATTATTGCAGTAGGTGCTGAATTCATTCATTTTTTTTCATTTACATTTAGTGTGCCTATTATGCACAAGGGGATAGAGCTGTGAACGAATGGAAAGGTTTCTGCTGGCAAGGAGCTTAAATTCTGATGGAGAGAGAGCACATAAAAAAAATTAACAAACAAACATATAAATAAATAATATAAGTTCAGATAGCAAAACGTGCTCTGAAGGAAATAAAATGGAAAGATGTACTACAAAGCTGCCGAAGGTAGGAGAATCTTTACATAGTGAGACTAAGATGTGAATTCTGAGAAGACAGCAGTTATGTCAAAGATCTAAAGGAAGGCTCTGGCTGATGCCTAAATTTCAATTATTCTAACTTAATTGGCAAGAAATAATAATAAGCAAACATCCTTTGGGAGAATGGCCATTGGGACTTAAGAAAGAAGGCTCAAGTCAAACTCCAGCAGACCTTGTAATCCATTCAGAGAAGTATCTGATGTTAATACTATACCATCTTCTCTCTGTCTCTCTGTCTCTCTTAACACACACACACACACACACACACACACACACACACACACACACACACACTTCTGAGGTCTTAAGATTCATTTTTAGAGCTACTTGAGGTATTAGATTAGTAAGTAACCCAGCTAACCTGAATAGAGCCTGCAGCTTTACTTTGATATGGAATCTAGCACTAAAATAATCACGAGAGACTTTCTTATATCATCTTTTTTGGCCCAACATGCAGAGTTACTATTCATGGCTGTCCCTGCATGCTGCTGCATCCTGGTTATTGGCAGTTGTTATCCTGGCATACCAGGCCTCCCCCAGCCTCATCTCTCTACACTTTGCCATGGAACACTATTTCCACGTGACTCGCCTTTCCCTGCTGTTCCCTGCTCCCTCTGTACTTTGAGCCTTGGAACTTTTGGTTCCCTCTCTCTGAAGCTCCCTCCCTCCTATTTGAAGTTGCATCTTTTCCTGCTGGCTAATTTCTTACTCTTCTTTCAAGACTCAGAGCAGATAGCTGTTGCTCTGTGAAACTTTCCTATTTCTGCTTCCCCTCTTTCTGTGTCCCTTTCATCTTCCACCACATTGGGTTCAGAACCTCTTCTCTTTATCCACATTATCCTACTGGATCATAGCTATTAATTTGCATGCCATTCTTTTGCAGCAGAAAACAAGCTCTTAGAGGGCAGGTTCTGTGTCCTGCTTCTACCTGTGTCCAGGCAATGTCACAAGGCACTGTCCAACAGGACTTTCCATGACAATGGAAATGTACTGTTATCTTCTTTATCTGCACTGTCCGACACAGTAGCCAAGAGTGGCTTTTGAGCACTTGGAATGTGGCTTGTGCAACTCAGGAAGTGAAGTATAATTTTATTTAATTTTAATGAAATGAAAATACCACATGTGGCTGATATCTACCATATTATTGGACAGTGTAGATTAGCAAATCGTGTAGCACACATTAGGTGTCAAATAAATGACTATTGAAGGAGCATATAGTTGCAGAGCTGTGTACTTTTTATATGATGGTAAGCTCTGAAAAATCTGTTAGTACCTTTTATTTTTAGTGACTTTGAGCCCTCAATTCACTAATGCTCTCCTTTTAATTAATTTGCTGGGCCAAACAACAAGTTTATTAATTCATCATCCTATTGTGGCTAAGCATGTAAGCTAGCCAAAATAGGCTGGTTCAAATAAAACTGCAGTCTGACCTAGAGTCATCATTTACCAGTACTATCAGCCATATACAAACTATCAAATTATTTAATCTCTCTAGGACTCAGTTTTCTTATTTGCAAAATGAGCATGTTAACAATACCCAGCTCAAGTCAATTTGTGTTGATTAAGATAATGCCTATAGAATATTTAGCACATGGCTTGGCACTTAGTTACCACTCAATAAACATTAAACAATTGTTATTTATTCTTTAATTTATGCAAATCATATATATATATTTTTTTCTATGCTAAGGGATAGAAATAAAAAGTTTGCAAGTCGTTGAGAACTAAAAAGGAAATATAAGAATCAATTATGGATTGGAAAGGACATGTTATCGCAATAAGAGCATCAATACCTCATGTTTTTATCCTCCAAATCTTATTGAATTATTTTCTTTGCAAAAGGATAAATTTATCTCAAATTATTTTTTTTTTAAACTTAGGGGCCCAGAATTTGCATTCACACCACTAAGCCATTAATATGTGCTTGTTAATTTCTGATCAGTCTAAATCAACATTCTTTTTCACTATCAAGTAATAAATTTGTATTTAGCTTTTACACTGTAAAATTCAGCTTTAAAAAAAAGATGTTTCTGCTCCTCAGAGGACCGTGTTTTCTGACTTTGATTTAACATTTATGTATCTCATCCATTATAGATGTGTTATAGCTTTTACACAAGGCACCTGCCTTTTGAAAGGAAAATGAAACTACATCATCCTGATCTCTTTCTTGTCGATACTGTTTTTAGAGTACACAAGATTCTTGTGTTCTGTGGAATTCACTTTGAAGCTCCTTTTCTTGGAAAACAAATGGCAGGAAGGCTCCAAACAACCCAGGCTTTTCTATTTTGTGGAAGAGCTGTGTGCACGTGTCTAATTTTAAATTCTGAAGTGCAAATGTCATGCAATAAAAGTATCAGCAGTTACTTAAATGTGGTTAAATATGGAAACTTGGCATAAATTCGATGTTTATTTGCAGCTGGTGACAGTGATAAGGGCAGGAGCCTTCTTGATAAGTGGCTTTCAGCCACTGTTAATCGGCTGATGGATGGATTGGTGTGATGCTGGTCACAAGGAAGTAGTCTCATCTTCTGTAATGGAATGCGTTTATTCATCTAGTGGAGGGGGTGGGGAGAGAAAGAGACCACGTGCTCTGTTGATTCCATTATTCTGCCCAGAGCAACCTCTGCTGCTGGTGAAAGTAGGCAAATATCAGGAGACTTTGACCCGAATCAGAGTGGAAACTTAGAGATTCACAGAATGTCACAACCGGAAGAGATCCTGGTGATCATTTCATCCAACCCCTGTATTTTTTTATGAGGAAATTTTCATGTGAAAAAATACACCAGCATTTATTAATCAATGCACATGTATTTACTCCCTGTTTAAAACTTACAGCTGGATGCACACTGCTCACAAGGCAATTCTTTAATAAGACAGTAAGGCCCTCATGAACTAGATTTCTGCATTTCTCTCTGTCTCTCTCTGTTTTTCTGTCTCTCTGTGTCTCTCCCCTCCCCAAGCCCAACCCATCTCTCTTTTTGCCATGCTATATATATTTCAGTGGGGGAGTTCCAGTACTTTGAGCTCCTTGCTTGGGCAACTTTTATTCAAGCTTTAGAGGTTTGCTTTGTATCACCTCCACAAAAGTTTCCCTGACTTGCCAAGACTGGGCTGGGGGCCCTCTGTCATTTCTGTTCTTTTTCTTCTCCTAGTTGTTGCCTGTTATATTTGTCTGTTTACTGTCTCTCTGACTTGATCAGGGGCTACTTGAATGCCAGAACATTGTCTTATCCATGATTGTATCCCTAGGGCCCTACAAGGTTGCTGGCACATAGTAGGTGCTCATTGACTATCTTTTGACTAAATGGATGGTTCATATTACATGCCAAACATGACAGTAGGTACTAGGAATACAAAACTGAATAAGACACAGTTTCTGTTCTAGAGAAAATCAGGTTAATTTATTCAATTTTTTCATGGCTTTTCTATATATGACATTTTGTCCAGTTTACCAGATTTGAATAAGTCATGTTTCCTAGTTTTGGAAAAAGTCTGGAGAGTCACTGAAAATTCCCAAATTTTCAAATAATGCTGAACAATACCACCACCATTAGAAACCAGATAGGAGGAATCTCAAAGAATTTGACTCCAATTAAACAGTCTCCTCACAAGTGACAAGAAACAAGCTCATATTTGTTGTTCAAAAGAACCACTGAGGTAATCTCAGGGCTGGTAATTATTGTCTCTCATACCTGCTCAGGTGACAGAAGGGAATGAGAAATAAGAACCCTGTAGAATGTTAGGACTTGACAAGGATTTGAAATTGTCTAGCCCAGCCCTCTTCTCTTATGGAGAAAAAAATGGCAGACCAATGAGAAGAAGAGATTGGCTCAAGGTCAAGTAGCAAGTTAGTGGCCACCCTGGCCCTTGGAGTTCCACTGTTCTCTGATAGATTACCATTCAGCACTATGACCCCCAAATCTCCCACGCAAAATTACTGATCTTCAGATACACTGAAGATCTGGTGGTGATAAGTGAACATTGGCTCTATGGTGCTGCCTAACTACCCCTTTTCTTGGTCATGTATTCTAATTTTCATTTGGAAACCTAGCCTTCCCACACCGGGAAGGGGGGAGCTGATCCCTCTCCAGCTTTGAGTGTGCATCCCAATGGACGTACGTCAATCAGCACATTCCACCCAGCACTGTGGTTTTCAATCTTAGTTGAAAGTCAAGGGAGTTCCTCATTGATTCAGACTTAACAAGGATGGTTCTTTTCAGCTGAGCTCTCAGTCTAGTTAGGTAGACAGCGCTCAGGCTAGAAAGCCCCTAAGCTCCTGACTTACCAGGAATTTCTGGTATTGGGGCGGGATCTATGAACAGAGGCTGGTCTTGGAATATAGGAATGACTTCTAAGTGCTGACAAGTCCCCTCGGTGACTGCTGGAAGATTATTTTCATCAAAGACAGGTAACAAAGTCATATAGACTCCCCTTGTTCTAGACATCAGCACCAGGACCCTCTTGTTCATAGTCCAGGGGAAACCATTCACTGTCAAGTTTCAGCCAGCATGGTGCCTTGTTTGATTTCCGTTTGCAGATAATAAGTAGTTTGCAATCCCCTCCCCTACCAATTAATGTTAGTTAATTAATCCGTACAAGTTATTAGTTCATGGTGCAAGTAATATGTAAAGTTGTAAAAAGCTGCTGCTAACCCTCAATGGCTGTTTGTATGTACCTGTAGACACTGGCCATCAAACATTTTTCTCAGGTAATGTTTTCGGTTCAGGAAATTTTTATTGAGCATCTACTGCATACCAGGCCTGCATGAGGTGGGAGAGAGATGCAGAAATAAGTAAGATATACTCCTGATCTTGAAGAGCTCACATTATCTAACTAGCTGGGGAGTCAGACAGGTTAAATGAGCTACTGACCGCTCAACACGGCCTTCCTGAAGCCAGTATTCTGGGGTCAAATTTAATAAAGAAACTTTCCCGTCCAAGGTGGCTGATACTTCAGCTCGGGCTGCATTTATTCAATTTTCAAATGTAGAAGAAATTTAAAAAAAATGTTTTGAAAAAGAAAAGTCTCCCTGGAGGTTAAAGGGCTGAGGACCATTGCTGTTATTTCTTGCTAATGAGAGACAATTCCAGGCACCCAGTGTGTATTTTTAAAAACAAGACTAAATAATAGGTTGGGGCTCCTTTCAGTGGAGCTGCAGTTATCCTAATGAAAGAGAAATGCTTCTGGTGAGGCTGGGAAGCAGAAGATGCAGGGCCTGGTAGGATCCATGGCACAAAAATACTGTGAATAAGAACCGTCACACCCCCGGACAAAAATACTGTGAATAAGGAGGCCTCTCGGGGAGAGCTGCCATGGGTTGGGTATCAATGTAGTCAAAAAAGAACAGTTGAAAAGTATGTTTAAACGTTCCTAGGCACTCTTTTAGGGTTGCCACGTTTTAAAAAGCTACCATCTATCAAAAAGCCTTTGCTTGTTAGGCATTTCATACGTCAATTGCTTCATTTAATGCTCATTAACTATCCTGGCAAGTAGGTATGGCTGTCTGCTTCACAGCTTGGAAAAGTTAAGAAATGTGCTCTAAGGCATGCAGTGAGGAAGTGGGCCAGTACTGTCCCACTAATACAGTGCCACAGGCGGAAATAAGGTAAACTCCCAAGTTTAAGGGTAAGTGTCGTCAATATTTTATGTGTTCATAGATTTTTTTAAAATGTGAGACAAATCAAAAGTAAAAATGTATATATGTATATGCAGTTTAAAGAGTAACGATAAAACAAACCCATATATTTACCAACGAGCTTATGAAGCAGGATGCTGTTATGTGTTTGAGGTCTCTTGCTCTTTCTCCTTTATCACCGATATATGTATATATTATTTAATTTTGCCTATTTTTATATAATGGAATGATGTGTTATCCATTCTCTGGTGACTTGACTTTTTAACGTTTTGTTTTAGCGATTCATCCAGATTGATTTATGTAGCTGTGTTTTGTTCAATTTTACTAGTACATGGCTTTTTGTTGTATGAATATGTCACAATTTATTCTATTACTGGGGCAAATTTGGATTGTTTCTGGCTTTAATAACAGTGCTGTAATGAACATTCTTGTTTATATCTGTTGGTACATATGTGTAAGAGTTTTTCTAGGGCAAATCCCTCCGGTGGAATTGTGAGTTTATTTCCAGGTTATGTGTGTGTTCGGCTTGATAATGCCCAAGCGTCCACCAAAGGGACTATACTAATTTTAATCCCCATAATCATTATATGAGAGTTTCTATTGTCCTCCAACCTTGAAGGTGACCTCGATGTTGACTGATTTGTAAATTTTTGCCATTCTGGTGAGTTTAAAATAGTATTTATTATGATGTTAATTTGTATTACTGATGACTAATAAATTTAGACATCTTTTCATCTATTTATGACCATTTGCACTTCCTTTTCTATGAAATATCTATTAAATCTTTTTGCCTATTTTTCTTTTGAGGTTCTTTGTCATATTGATTTGAAGGAGTGCTTTAAATTTTCTGGATACTAATTGTCAGTCATACGTGTTTTCAATATATTTTTAGTTTTAAGCTTTCTTTTTATTCTCTTCAGGGATTTTTTTCTAATAGACAGAAGTTCTTGTTTTAAAACTTTTTATTTTAAAATATTTTCAAACTTAGAGGAAGCTTGTAAAATTAGGACAAATAATTTATTTCCTCTAGATTTTCCAAATGTTAATATTTTACCACATTTACTTGATCATTTTATTTATCTATTTTATATTGTGTTTTGTTATTGTAAGTGATGTTTTTAAAATTTACATATCTGAACTTATTTCTGGTGTTTAGATTTACAATTAGCTTTTTTAATATTGTTTTTGCATCCAGAAACCCTGCTAAAATCTAAAATTCTAAAATTTCTGTAGTTTGGGGTTTTTTAATGTAACTAATGTAATCATTAGCAAATAATGAGTTTTTGCTTTGTTTCCAGTCTTTATCATGCTGTTGCTTTGCTAACTGACACCTTCAGTCCCAAGTGCAGTAACTATGTTGATAATGACCATCCTTGTCTTGTTCTTCATCTTAAAGGAGATATTTTCAACATTTCACAATTAAGAATTATATTTGTGGTAGTTTTTTTCTTTTTTGTCAAGGATGCCCATGATCAGATTATGAACATTCCCTTACATTCCTAGTTTAAGGAGATTTTTGTTTAAAAAAAAATATCCTAAATAGATGTTAATTTTTATTGAATGATTTTTTTCCTGCATCTACTAAAATGATCATATGGTTTTTTTCTTCCTGCATCTACTAAAATGATCATATGGGTTTTCTCCTTTAATCTGCTAATGGGGAAGATTTTGTTAATCAATGTTCTAATATTGCATTCGTGGAATAAACTCAACTTAGCTATATGTGTTATCTTTGTTTATATATGGCTGGATTTAGTTTGCCAATTTTTTGTTTAGGACTTTTATTATTTTTCCTTTTCTTCTGTTTTTGCAAATTTTAGGTATTGCTTTAGTTTTGCTGCTTAAAAGTCTGCTCTGATTTTCTATTGCTATATGGCAAACTATGTTAAACTTAGTGGTGTAAAACAATGCAATCATTATTATTCATTCTCATGACTTTGGGGTTCCACTGATTTCTACTATATAATTCTTGCTTGGAATTGCTCATGTGTTTATAGTCAGATGGTGGCTGGGGCTAGAAGTATTTGTAAATGTCTGCTGCTTGACCTGGGAAGACTCAGACAACTGGAGCCAGAAAGCTGGGGCTCCTAGGTATCTCTTTCTTTCTCTATGTGATTTCTCTGTGTGATGTTTCCAGCATGGCAGCTTCCAAGCAGTTGGACTTCTACTGAAGGCTTGCAGAGTGACTGTCTCAAGAGAAATAATTGAATCTGCTTGGCCTTGGAATTCATACAGCACCTCTTTGGCCACAGCCTGTGTGTTGAAGAAGTCAAAGCTGGCTCAAGGGGAGGCTTCACGTTTTAATAGAAGTGTCAATGAATTTGTGACATGATTTAAAAACCACTATGCTTAGACTAGCCCTATAAAATTATTTGAGGAGTGCTTCTTCTATTTTTTTTATCCTCCAAAGTCTTTGTATAAGATTAGAATTAATATTATTCTTGGAAATTTCAGTCATGCTAACCTGTGACACCATCTGGAATATTTTCTTTGTGGGAATATTTTAAACTACTCAATAAATTATTTTAAATAGTTATAGGAGTTTTCATTTCTTTCACTCATAACTTTTCATTGCTTTTCGAGTCATTTTTTTATCAATAACATATCTCTAGGAATTTGTCCATTTCACCCAATTTTTAAATTTTGTAAACTAGAATAGTATAGGAGGCAGAATAATGCTCCAACTCCCCACATGTCCACACCTCAATCCCTGGAACCTGTGCATATGTTACCTTACATGGCAAAGGGTCTTTTCAGATGTGATCAAGTGTATGGACCTTGAGATGAGAAAATTATCTTGAGTATCCAAGTGAACCTAGTCAAATCACATGAGTCCATAAAAGCAAAGAACCATTTCTAGCTATGGTTAGAGGAGCGCAAATGTAAAAGAAAATTCAGAGATAAGTGGCATGAGAAGGGCCTGACCCACCATTGCTGGCTTTGAAGATGGGAGAAGGAGATCATGAACCAAGGAATGTGGGTGGCCTTTAGAAGTGGGAAATGACCCTCAGCTGATGGTCAACAAACTGAACGAGCAAGGACAGGGATGCTCTCGAAGAACCTCTAGAGAGGAATTCAGTCTTGTCAACATCTTGATTTTCACCCAGTGAGACCTTTATCAGACTTCTGCTCTACAGAACTGTGAGAACATAAATTTGTGTTGTTTAAGCCACTAAATTTGTGGTAATTTATTATGGTAGCAATAGAAAACTAGTATAAGTTGTTCATATTTTATTTTGCTTAATTTCTGTAAAATGTATGGTTATGTACCCCCTTTTATTTCTTATTGTTTATTTAGGACTTCTCTCTCTCTTTCTCTCTCTCTCTCACACACACATTAATTTTGCCAGAGTTTTGTCTATTTTATTAGTTATTTTCAGAGCCCTAGTTTTTGCTTTGATGATTCTCTATATCCATGTTTGTTTCAAACTTTCCTTAATTCGTGTCCTTACCTTTATTATTTTCTCTTTTCTACTTTCTTTGATTTATTTTTCTAACTAGTTAAGTTGGATATTTGCTTTCTTTATTTTATGATGTTCTTATTTAATTAAAGCAGTTAGGGCTATACATTCCCTGAAAGTACAATTTTAGCTAAATCTAAGTTTTTATACATATTTTTATTATGTTACATTTTAATTACTTTCTAAAGTCCATTATCATTTCTTCTTAGATCCATGAGTCACCTTAGAAGTGTGATTTTAAACACATTGACAAATGGGATTATTCTAGTTATGTTTTTTTCCTCAATTTCTAACTTCTAACTTATTGTCAACTACTCAACTCTGCCATTGTCATATAAAAGGAACCATATACCACACATAAATGGGGAAAACTGTGTGCCAATAAAACTTTATTTACAAAAACACATGAAGGGCTGGATTTTGGTTTATGGGCTGTAGTTTGCTAACTCCTACTCAAGGCCTTTCTCTTTATGGCCTTTCCTGCAGGGTTGCTAGGACTTCTGTGCATGGTGGCTGAGGTCTCCAAGAGAGCAAAGGAGGAAACTGAAAGATATTTTAAGACTTAACCCTGGAACTCACGCAGCATCACTCCCACAATAGTGTGCAGGAAGAAGCAAGTCACAAGGTCAGCCTAGGTTCAAGGGTGAGAAAACAGACTCTATTTCTTGATGGAAAAGCTGTAAAAATAAAATTCATAACCATATTTGATCTCCATAGTTATCCAGACTGCCTTACTGATAGAAATGGAAGTTTAAGGATTATATATGTATTTTAATTAATAGATGATTTTTAGAAAAGTTTTAGGTTTATAGAAAATTGAGCAGCTAGTACAGAGGGTTCCCATGTATCTCTCTTCCTCCCCTCACCGTTTTCTTTACTATTAACATCTTTTTTGGTATGGTTAATTTGTTATAATTGATGAACCAATATTAGGGTTTGCTTTCTGCGCTGTACAGTTTTATGAGTTTTAACAAATGCATAATGTAATCTAACCACCATTTCAGCATCAAACAGAATAGTTTCACTGCCTGAAAATTTCCCTATGTTCCATTTATTCATTCCTGTCTCTTACTGAGTCCCTGGCTGATCACTGATCTTTTTACTGTCTTTTCCAGAATGTCATATAGTTGGAATTGTATAGTATGTAAATTTTTCAAATTGGCCTCTCTCACTTAGTAAAATACATTAAGATTCTTCCATGTCTTTTTTGTAACTTCATGGTTCATTTATTTCTGCTGATGAATAGTACTTTATTATATGGGCGCACCACAATTTGTTTACCCAGTCACCTATTGGTGGATATCTTGCTTCCTTTGTTGACTTTCTTCCCCACCTCCACACTACCCCACCTGCCCGATGGACCTCTTTTCTCTGAACCACAATATCCCAACCCTCCAGATAGCATAGCTCATGCTCTCCTGTATGCTTCCACCGTTCTGTACACACAGTCATATCACAGTGTCTGCAAACTGTACTGCAATTAGTAATTTTCAGTCTGTTTCCCTAGATTGTGAACTCCTTGAAGCCAGGAACTATTGATAATTTATTGCTATATCCACATGCCTGACACCATGCCTGGCTCATTATAAGCCTCTTGCTAAATGCAAATGGTAGAATAAAAGCATAAATGTGTGGTCAGGTCTGCCAGGGCAGGTAGTCTGGTGAAAGGTTTAACAGGGAAAGCAACGTTTGAACTTTGCTTGAAAGATGACATGATGTTACCCAAGCAGAAAAGTGGAAGAAAGACATTAGGAACAGCATGGGCGAAAGCACAGAAATATGAAGCAGCATGGGGTGCTTGGAGGGCTGCAGATTTGTCCCCAGAGCCGCTGTGGACTGAATGTTAAAGCCCTAGTCTGCAGTGTGAAAGTATTTGTATTTGGGGGGCTGTGTTTAGGTCATGTGGGTGGGGCCTCATGATGAAATGAATGCCATTATAAAAAGAAGAGGCATAAGAGCTCTCTCCATATGCATGTAGAAAAGGCCATGTGTGTACATATGGAGAAGGTGGCTGTCTGTCTATAAGCTAGGGAGCAGGCTCTCACCAGGTACCAAATCTGAGGCACCTTGATCTTGGACTTCTGAGCCTCCAGGACTATGAGAAATAAATGTTTGTTGTTAAAGCCACTCATTGTGCAGTATTTTGTTATAGCAGCTCAAACTAAGAGCCTAGCAGAATGCTTGGCTCATACTGGTGCTCAGTAAATGTTCATGGATGAATGAATAAATGAATGGATGGATGAATACATTAATAACCTTTACTTTCTCACTGTAGGGGCATTTCTGTTTTTCTCTATGGAGCCATTTCATTTCTCATAATGAAAGATTTGCTGTAAATCAAAGAGACGGACTGTCCTCAGTTTGAAAATTTTGTGGTTTTTTGTGACTTTCAAGGGTAACTCACAGATCAACAGTTTAATAACAGGGCTCTCAGAGGCAAGGCTGTGACTTTAAATAGTGAGAAGATCCCAATGGCTGGAATCATGGGGACAATCTGAATATTGATCACAAATTTTCAAATGACTTTGAGAAGTGCATTGTCATTCTAGGAAAAATTTTCAATTAACTTGGGCGGTTCAGAGCAGTTCCATGCCTAGGGAAGAGAATACATTAGAATTTTCCAAAAGGCTTTATCTCCCGAAACAGAAAACATATGGTAGCAAGGGAATAAAAAATCAAAGTTACTGAATATGGAAATCACCACTTGGGTCTACGAGAAGCACATCTTGCTAACTCCCTGCTATGCAAGGGAGCTTTCAGAGGTAATGAGGCAAGTTCCAGAACGTCAAATGTCTGCCTTGCTTTATACGTATGTGAACTCTTGTCTTGGTTCTCCTGCTGGTTGGGTATACACTCAGCCTGGCAGAGATGGTGTCTGACATCTCTTTCCAGCCCCCTGGGGAACACCTTGCACACAGCAGGCATTTAATGCACCCTGATGGGATTGAACTAAAGAGAAAAGCATCCCCAGGAAGACAGAGGGATGCAAAGGGCTGTCCCTGTTATCTATTATTCTGCTCTGACTTGGAGGCAGAACAGCCTGTCTGAACCCAGGGCTCAAACTTCTTTCCTCTGAATGGAGGAAGGAAATGAGCTTGTACTGAGTTCTTACCGTGTACCTGGCACTGCAATAGGCACATTACAGTACCATTTCACCAACCTTACCCTTTGTAATTGGTATTATTGCTCCATTTTACAGATGAGAAATGGAGGGATCAAAGAACAAGTTCTCTTAAGTGGTTTTTGTTTGAAAGTTTCTCAAGATCCCATCTGACCACTCCATCAGCCTGGAACTGCCACCTTTGCTGAGGTATTGACAGTCATGCAGAGTCACTGCACTCAGAAAAGCTTCAGTTTTTTTAAGCAGACTTAAAAGGGAGAGAGGCCTTCTAGTCCATCCACCCAGAGATCCATTGATCAGATTGGCTAACTGATTCCTTGAAGAGTATAAGACGAGTCTTAAGGGTTATGCAAGTGGGACAGACTTAATAGTCATTCCCTCCCTCCCCTTTCTTTTCCACTGGCAGAGCCCACCACCACCCACAGATGAGGCAGAACATTCCAACTCACCTTTCCAGCATCCCTTGAGTCTAGGGACGGCCATGTGAACGACTCTGGTCAATGAGATATAAGGGCAATCTCCTAAAAGACTTCTGAATAAGATTTCCTATATGATAAAGAGAGTTACCCTCATGGAAAACTCTCTTTCTCTCTTTAGTTCTGTCATACTTTGGATGATATTATGTGATAATGGAATATCTTCACTGTTTTTGTGATTATGAGCTCTCTCTCTCTCTCTCTCTCTCTCTCTCTCTCTCTCTCTCTCTCTCTCCACACACACACACACACACACACACACACACACACACACACACACATATGGCAGAGTAGGTAGATAGATGAAAATGAAACATGGGTTCTTAAAGACATTATTAGTGATAGGATCCATTATCTCCAGACTTCTTTTTTTGGTGAGATGATGAAATGTCTTTACAGTTTAAGGCATTGTTTGTTGAATATTCTGAATTAAGTCTTTTGCTTGACATTCTCTGTAAGCATTCTGACTTTTGAAATTGTGGAGAAGGAAACATGGGCAGTGACAAGTCCTGAGTAATAACACTGTTGGGGTGGAGTTTTGATGATAGGGAGAGGGCTACAAGGCCAAAGTCAAGATCAGAAGCCCAGGGCACTGAAGCAGAGGATGATGAAAATGTCAAATGAAAACAAATCTGGACTTAGATAAGGAGAGACATTATTTGAAAAGCAATTGCAATAAGGGAGGCAGACTACTGCTATAAGAAAAATGCTCATGAGGTTAGTAAGTGTCCCAATAGTCAGGTAGAAAGGAATTTTGCTTTTACAGAAAGGAGTAAATAAAGCTGGAAAGAACCCAGTGTGGGAGAATGAGATGAGTGGGTTGTGTTATGGGACAGTTGATTAAGGAGTGGTTTTCCCAGAGGTCAGCTGATTCTCTGGTGGGGTCTTTAAATTAAGGAAAGAGTTGTTTTATGTTTCAGTACTTAAGGGTGGGTCAAAGTTCAGGAACACAAAGAAAAAAGAGAAGCCTGATTAAACTGGTTAGGTCAAGTTAGGAAACATTTGTCCATATTGGTCTTTGGGGACAATCAGTTTAGCAAATCGTGTATGAGACAAGAAATAGATGTAGAGGGTCTGTGTCTGGCCTTGTCACAGATTAACAATCTGTGAGTCTTATCTAAATTATATGGAGAAGGATGGATTTTTCGCAGTGAGCCATTTTCTGTAACACAAAGAATGGAGGGGGATGTGGAGATTTCTTAATTATCACAGCTTTCCAGGAGCAAAAGGCTCAGGAAATTTCAAAATTGTCAAAGAAGAAACTAAAGGTAAAAATCAGACCTTAGAACAGAATTAAAAAGGCCACTGATTTATCCAAAAGTACCAATCCCCTCCTATGTGCCAGGCACTATGTTAGGGAACCCAGGGACACAGATGATTCGGACATGGTTCTCTTAAGGAGCAGAGCAGAGGAGAGAGGCTAGGAACACAAATACCAGCAGAAGGCTTTCATGACATCTGTGGCCTGCTCTCACATGGCTTTCCATGCGCTCAGATTCTACTTTCTTTGGGGACCAACAGAGCCAACGGAGGCTTGCAAACTGCCTGCCCTGCAGCAGACCCATATGCTCTGGGCATGTTTGGAAAACCCAAGAGACTCAAAAACAGAAAAGGGAGAAGTTTTCCAGAGCTCAAGCCTCAGGTCTCATGGCTGAAAAGTGTTAAAAGATTAAGCAATTCAACAGCAAAATTTCAAAGAAGCACTCTCAGCTGCTTTCTTCCTTTAAAGAGCATCTGGGAACTCTCATCTGAGATCTTATACTTTTGTCTAGATGTGGGCAGGTATAGACATTCTCATTATTCAGGCAAAAGAAAGAAAGAAAGAGAGAGAGAGAGAGAGAGAGAGAGAGAGAGAGAGAGA